>CM019825.1:171909633-172020749 GCA_009763385.1 Coix lacryma-jobi var. lacryma-jobi
TGGTACAGCTCAGCTTTACTAGTGAAGCTGTTTTTTTTTAGAAAAAATAAGCTTCATGAGCAACTTACTAGATGAAACTGAGCTGTTTTGAAAAAAGTAATTGGCAAAATAGCTTCACCAACAACTCCATGCATGATTAAGAGAGAGAAATGGAGGTGTAAGCTGTGAAAAACTATTTTTTTCAGCTTTATGAGTGAAGCTGTTTTTGTGAGAGGGAGATAAAACAGCTTCATGGTTGAAGCTGTTTTGTAAATGGTGTGTGGCAAAAAAAAACAGCTCACAACAGCTCATAGAGCTGTTGTAAGCTGTACCAAACAGGCCCTTAGCGTATAAATTTGAAACCTGAAATTTTTTATGTATGAACAGAACATGCATGGTGTTTTAGTTGGAGAGTCCGGCTTGTAGCTAGTGTGGGCCTATTATACTGATTTACCGTTGCTAATTGACGTGAAGTATGTAGTTCCCTGTTACAAACGTCAACACGGAATGGTATTCAGCGAAAGTCTTTAGGTGAACGTGAGCTTTAAATGTAAAGTTCTACCTCTTTTGATCTGGATCTGCATGTTTTATACAAACTTATTTATACCGTTTGAAAATGCATAATGGTTCTTGTAGAAAATCCATTGATTAAACTAATTGTTGGTGGGGTTGAGTTTTAAACAATAAATTATGATAAGTGGGTGGGGTGGGAGTGATAGTTAATTTTTTATGGGTTAGGTCGTTTCTTTTTTGTGAACATGTGACTTGCCACAATTTTCATTAAAAGAGCGAGGTAGAAAATTAATAAAGTTAAAAAAAACAAGTAACATGATAATCAACCAATTACCGACAACAAAGCTATTCAAGCTTCGAAGCGAAAAAAATTAAAAAACACACGAAAAGAAAAGACTGTCTCTCAAAACAGAGCACACACACAATGAGTCAATGACCGCACATATCTGAATCTTTCTCGGTCCCAAAGAAGGGCTTCGTCCAAGATGGATGCCTAGAGCTCATACTTGATGGACACGTTTCCATTTCTAAGACTCGTATTTCTTTCCTTCCACAAAGCATCCACCTACAAGGAAGGTCCACATATCAAAACCAAAACGAAGGTACTTCAAAATACGCTTTTCTCATCCAGGCCACCATGAGAAGAAAATGTTCTTTTGAAAATTGGCTAGAGACATAGCAGCATATACTCCCTTCATCCCTAAAAAAGAGTTGTTATAGGGATACGTGTAAGTTTAACATTCTCAACTTTGATTAGATTTGTAGAAAAACACTTGCAATATTTGTATCTTCAATAAATTTATTATAAAAGTATATTCAAAGATCTATCCAATAATACTAATTATGTATCACAAATATTAATATTTCCTTATATATATTTGGTCAAAACTAAGAATAGTTGATTTTTTAGAAAGCAAGAGTGACTCTTTTTTTACATAAACTCTAGCTCATGCAGTGTAGCATCACTGTAGCATGGCAGAGCCAGAGCTGGTGGAGCTAGAAATTGTAGCTTCACGTTTCATCATTTTTGTAGTTTGTTTGATGTCTCGGAACCGAAACAACTTCACGCTAGTGGAGTATATGGGGCTGTTTGGGAGCGCTCCGCGAATGGATTTTCAGGAAGATCGCTCTCTGACTGTCAAACGTATTTTTCAATAAGAAATGATTCTTTGCTGATTTTGTCAAGTGATTCTCTAAAAGAACAAAGAGGGTGAGAACTGAAAAAAGTAGCTTCACCTGATTCTGTGAATGATTCTCTATCTTGATTTGAGAGTTTTATGCTAAAGAATAAAAAGAATCACTTTCAGCCACAAAATTAGGGAGCATAGCTGAAGAATCAGGGAGTACAACTCTATCAAAGCTGAGGAAGCTATACCAGAGGGGTCTAAACTTTGGCCTTGTTCGTTCGCGAAAAATGTGGCAAAATGTTACTGTAGCACTTTCGTTGTTATTTGACAAACTTTGTCCAAACATGACCTAACTAGACTCAAAAGATTCGTCTCGACATGAGCAGACCAAAAGTACAATTAGTTATTTCTTTTACCTATATTTAATGTTCTATGCATGCGTCTAAAACGGGTACTACGCAAAATATTTGGGAAAATTTTGGAATCTAAACGGACCTTTATCAATCTTTTGTCGATACAACAACATGAATAATTGTATTGTTCTTTTGTCGATCTACTACTCTCATTAATAAAAACAAAAATCATTATCACGGCCGGGCATTATGGATTGTCTTGTCCTTGTCCTGACTTCCTGACTCCTGATGCCGTTCTTCCCATTCTCGGTCCAGTCCAGGTCAACGCGGAAACACGGCCGATGCATGGCTAAGTTTCTTCAGAGCTTCGTCAATCTTCTCTCAAGAAATCAGAATTTGTACGTCATGGAGAGATACATACCTAGCTAGCAAGCAACAGGTACCGAACTGGCCGGCCGGCCCGCTTCTATAAATGCTGCTCATCTCTGCTCGCTCGCTCTCATCCGAATCCGCCGAACGACGACGGCAGGCAGGGCGTAGATCGACGACGACGATGATGGAAAGAAAGCAGTGATCCGTTGCCGCTGGCGCCGGGATTCCGGTTCTACCCGACGGAGGAGGAGCTGCTGACGTTCTACCTCCGGCACCGGCTCGCCGGCACGAGGCCCGTCGTGGAGCACCTGATCCCCGTCGTCGACATCTACGGCTACCACCCGTCGGAGCTCCGGGCGATGGCCGGCGCGGCGAACGTGGGCGACACGGAGCAGTGGTTCTTCTTCTGCCGCGCGCGGAGCGGCAGCTCCACGGCGGCCGCCCGCGCGCACCACGCCGTCAGGGTACTGGAAGGCCACGGGTCGCCGTCCTACGTCTTCTCCTCGGCCACCAGCACCAACCGGGTCATCGGGGAGAAGCGCACCATGGTCTTCTACGAGGGCCGCGCGCCCACCGGCAGCAAGACTCGCTGGAAGATGAACGAGTACAAGGCCGTCGCGACGACGCCGACGACGACGGTGCACCTGCAGGTGCAGGGGCGCCGCCCATCATGGTACGTCCGTCCATCCTTTCCGTCCTCGTGCACGCGATCGATCTAATGATGATGGTAATCGTGTTCGTATACAAATGACGCATCTGCCATGTCTGCATGCAGCTCCGGAACGAGTTCAGCGTCTGCCGGGTGTACATCAGCACGGCACGCTGAGGTCCTTCGACCGGCGGCCGCTGAACCCGCCGCCGGGCGGCCTCGCCATCGTCGCCGCTCGACAAGCCGTCCACTACGGCTACCAACAGCAGCACAGCTGCAACAGCCACTACTACTGCCACCACCGGCGGCGGTGGCGGTGGCGACGACGACGACGAGCCACCACCACAGCAGCACATGATGCTTGCGCTGTCGTCGGCGGCGACGCGGCCGACGACCACAACGGGCGACGACACGCGGCGGCGGAGAACTCTCACGACAGCTCGTCGTCGGGTCGCGAGCGGCGGCGTCGTGGACGGAGCAGAAGACGCCGCCACCACGGCCATCGACTGGGACTCGCTCATCATCCCTACCGTGGATGATCTCGCCTTCGGCGGCGTCGATGACTTGACCCGTGTCATTAATTTGGCCCCATATAATTGAAACCTGCCGTGTGCTTACAATCAATTAATCCTGCCTGAGAATGCCTGAGAATGTGAGAAGATTAGTGCTTAGATCAGTGGCTGTAGCTGACAAGGTAGAGGTAGACTGGTAGAGCACGCGTACTACGTGATAAGCTTGCAAGGAAATGAGGTAGAAGTTCACTAGCTAGCTACAGTCTGTGCTGCCGTGCCGGTGCTATTATACTACTGATGTACTAATCAAAGCTACATTCTTGTGCGCTCTTCTTGTTTTTTTTCTTTCATTTGAACGCATTGCCCATATTGTAATCTCTGTTCGATCGGTTATAAAAAACTTACTAGTTATTGCTCTCTATATTTTTCGATCTATATACATATAGTTTTTTCCCTCGTCTCTATATATATAATAAAATCACGGTGATTCTCTGCTGTTCTATTGAACAAAAATCTGTTTGATAAACATTAATTAGTTTAAGTTATAGAGGCTCATGAGTCATGTTGCGACCTATATAGGTCTCGTGGTATCATAAATCTAGATTTGATCTCCAAAAATCTTCACTGAATTAGTTGCTACAACTTCTACATCACCATGTTAAATGTCTGGTCCTTATTACCTTTCATTCAACCTCTCTCCTTTGTATCTCTTCGCTTTTAACTTATCAGCCTGGCTATGAGCCATTGTACGGTATGTCTCTTTTACAAACAAAACACATAAGAGGCTTATCACCCGAACAGCTCAAACTGGAGTTATAATTACTAATAACTATGATGCATAAATAGACAGTTCAAGCATGCTTCATGCTACTTAAGATCGATCGGGAGGATGGAGCTTGAAGTACAGATCTAGGAGGAGCAAAGCTAGTCTAAAGAGAGATTAATATTATGCTAGAAATCCATATTTATTCTGAAGAACTTCCGAAAACCTAGGCATCACTATACAGAAAGGGCCTTTAGTCCCGGGCGAAATGGGCCTTTAGTCCCGGGTAACACCAACCGGGGCTAAAAGGACCTTTGTCCCGGTTGGTAATACCAACGGGACTAAAGGTTCACCCTTTAACCCCGGTTGGTGTAACCAACCGGGACTAAAGGTTCATGACCTTTAGTCCGGGTTGGTAATACCAACCGGGGCTAAAGATTCACCTTTAGTCTTGGTTGGTGTACCAACCGGGACTAAAGGTCTTTAGCCCCGGACGCAAAATTTTGCCGAGACTAAAGCTCAGTTGAAGATCGTCCAAAGGTCTGTTCTCTTAGTAGTGCATGGTCACTTTTGGTATTCACTAACTTTCTTCACAACTCAAGATGTGAGTTTTCTCTATAAAGAACTATATGTGGTGTGTGCTTGTTGTTGTTTTTTTAAAAAAAGTGATTATACCAATGTATAGATATGCATATTGTTTTAGTCAAAATATAACTTGTATGGATATTAATGTATTTTAAATGGATAGTTGTGTACAAGAGTTGTGAATGGAACATTATTCACTATTAGCAACACATAAATCTCCACATATTTATTCGTCATGCATGTATGTATACTTGATCTGCACTATGAAACAACATGTATATTTACTCTAGTTAATTTTTTGTATATTTATAGTAATAATATATTGAACTAGTAATTTTAAACTTAATAGAATATATTAACGGTTATTTGTACTTTCATATTAGCAAATATTGAGAATTTTAAATGTAAATTTAAGTTGTGCAATAGTTTATTTTAATAATGGTATAAACGTAATGAAAAGGTGGGTAATGTTTTAAGAAACAAATTTGACTCATTGGTACTATTATATTACCAGTGATTAAATTGCATGGAGTTGATAGGTAGACCTTTCTAATATTGATCAAAATTTCAAGAGTTTAACTTTATTTCTAAGGTGACTTGTACAAATTCACGTGAATTTACCTTTTAGAGGAAGAATCCAAAAATATAATTTCATAGGTTTCCATTTAGAGGAAGAATTCATACGAGTCATTAGGAACACGAACTTGGGGCTCTATGACAGTGTGATGGGCCGCAAAACGTTCATGGCATTTCTGCTTCTATACGAAGGCCCACCCAACCCTCAATTGATCTGCTGAGCGCTGGTTGTGACAGTTGTTGTTTAGAGGTGCAATAAGGGGGCATTTAAGTTTTTACCTTTCTCATCAAAATAAAAAAATACTGTACCACTCCAGATACCCTCATTTATTCCTTTCAAATTACTCCCTTCCCTTCAAAAGTACGCTCACCAGTTACTGCCTGCCAGTCGCAAAAAGAACCTCAACAAGAGTCTCTAAATTAATTACTCCCTCCGTATCGCTTTTAGATGATATTTTGGACAAGGTTTGAATCAACATTGAGAATATAAATCATGAATAACTTTTAAATTATTGAGTTTGAGATATAAAAATCATATAAATAAATTGTTTTGAAAAATACTTTCATAAAAGTATACATATACCATTTTACAAAAATATTTTTAATCTATGGACGAGACCTAAGATTTACTTTGACGCTGACGTTGTGTCTTTTAGTTATCGACGATATGTCCATGCATTATTAATACTACTATCTTTGATGACTTCGCTAAGCTAGATTTTGTCTAACCCTCATCGGTGACGGTCTTTATTTGCAGATGCTTAAAGAGAACACGTTTATACGAACTGCGTGTGAGTGTGTGGCCTTGTTTAGTGAGCCTCTGTTTAGTTCCTCTCATTTCCCAAAATTTTCCATCACATCAACCATCACATCAATGTTCGAACGTATGCATGAAACATTAAATGTAGGTAAAAAAATAACTAATTGTACTTTTAGTTTGTACATGTCGAGACGAATCTTTGGAATCTACGTAGCCCATATTTGGACAAAGTTTGTTAAATAACAACAAAAACGCTACAGGAAAAAATTTGCAAAATTTTTCCATCTAAACAAGGCCTGTGTGTACATGATGTGTACGGGACCATTTGCTTATGCGAATCTGCATGCCAAATTAAAGTACGAAAAGGCGCAATAAATTAAACTCAGACGTGTGGGGGCGCCGGCCGGGTTGACTAGGAGTCAAGGCAACCGAGACGCGGTCTAGCTAGTCTCGCGAACACGACGCATAGGAATGGGATGATATGATGATGATGATGAATATATGAACCGGAAGTGGATCATTATTACATTTTGCGCACTGCAAAGTACTCCCTCTATCTCTAAATAACTGTCTCTAAAAATCTGTGTTTTCCTTACAGACACGTTTTCTGGACGACAAATCTGTGTTTTCCTTACAGACACGTTTTCTGGACGACAATTAAAAAGGACAGAGGGAGTACTGCAGTACCAACTTGGTGTCACAACCTCAAAGACGTGGACAGGCATGACAAGCAATTATTGACTCCCATAGGGTTACTACCTCTATCCTAAAAAAAGATAACATTTTAACAATAAGTTTCTTTTTACGACGAAGTGGTAGTATTTTAGAAATGACAAGTCACACCTTCTTGACATTGCGATACATGCATGATTAGACGGAGAAGGACATCACCCGCCTGGGCTTTGTGGGCCTGAGAGGTTCACAAAGGTGTGTGTTGGTTACCTCCAATGGAGGCAAATTCTGAGAGACTCGGTCCTTTTTCGATCTCAAAGACCCTCATGAGATATTCATAGCTAAAGCGTCAGCCTTCTTAAAACGGAGTGTATGCGATTTGATAAGTATAGAAAGCATATCTAATCCCGCTATATATGAGAAAAATATATAACTTACGTAGCCATAAATCAAACAATATGTATGTATAGTTAAGTAGACCAAATTTACAAATTAAAAGGGAATGGTATTAGGTTCACCATAGTATTTTTTTTAAAAAAAAAATATACCTACTTAAAGTCATAAACATTGATACTAGCATTTTTTTCCTTGATGAGACACATCGATGTAGTATATACATACAGAGGAGTACTACAGTATCAATTACTAACAACTTTCTCCATCACATCGGATTTTTAGACGCATGCATGGAGTATTAAATATAGGTAAAAAAATAATTAATTACACAGTTTGTCTGTAAATGTCGAGACGAATCTTTTGAGCCTACACTATTAGAGAACATGCCTTTGGACGATCTATCAATTGAGCTTTAGTCTCGGCCAAAAATTGTGTCCGGGGCTAAAGACCTTTAGTCCCGGTTGGTGTTATCAACCGGGACTAAAGGTCCTTTTAGCCCCGGTTGGTGTTAGATTCTTCCCGAGTGGATTCAAAAGGAAAACGTCTAGAACTATATCACGTGGGTTGTGTAGCTCAGTTGGTAAGTGTACTTGAGGCGAGAGGTGCTGAATTCAAATCTCACAAATGCACATTTATTTTTTATCGTGAGAGGCTTTAGCCCCGGTTGGAAGCATCCGGGACTAAAGCCTGGGCCCTTTCTGCAGTAGTGATAGTTAGTCTATTTTTGAATAAAGTTTATCAAATAACAACGAAAGTGCTACGTAAAGTTTACATCAAAATTTCCTTCAAAACTAAACATGCCCACGATGAAATGTGATGTGGAACCTATCATATCATTGCAAGATGGAGACACCGTGACTGAATTGTATATTATTACTAACGGGATGATTCTCCTGCAATTTGCAAAAGCAGACGACGACGATTCTGGTTGAACTGACACTGACACTGATAGTACATACACGATTGAGAAAAAAAAAAAAAGAAGGAAACCACCCAGCGAGTCAGCGACGATGAGAGTTTCCTGTGATTTGAGAAATGAGATTACGCGTGAAGTGAAGCTGTGCATGTGTATGTGCATTACACCGAGTCCTGCGTACACATGGCAGCAATATAATGCACAGTGCGTGCAGTAGTGCAGCTGAAACTTGTGGTTGGTGTCGCACACGCACACGCACTGACGATCGACGACCGACGCACCTGCTAGCTGTGTGAGATCTGAATGCAAGTCACGCCTTGTTCAGTTTACAAAATATTTGGTGAAAAGCTACTGCAGCACTTTAATTTCGTTGTTATTTGATAAATTTTATCTAAACATGATGTGAGTAGGTTCAAAAGATTCGTCTCGATATGAACAGACTAAAACTATAATTAGTTATTTTTTTATCTACATTTAATGTTAGCGCCATATATGCGTCTAACGATTCGATGTGACGGGTACTGCGTAAAAATATTTGGGAACATTTCGCGATCTGAACATGGCCTCAGATCCTTTCTTTAGGATTCGTGCGTGCTGCTACGACCTGCTAGCTCCAGGATGCAGAAGCTGTACATGCATGAAGCTATATAGCTTGGGCCATGGCGGGAAATTCCATAAAGGCGAGCACAGTGTTGGCGCGAATGATGAATGAATAATCGACCCCAACAGCATCGCGCATCAGATGCTACTTTTTTTTTACTTGCATAACGACGACGACGACGCAGCGTCGTCAGCGCGCATTCGTCATTCGCGTGCAAATGTCGGGAAATTTCAGCGGTGGAAGCGGAAGATTCTGATGGATACCTGCATGAAAGACATGACAGACAGCATGGAGATGAGGATGATTGGAAGTATGCAGCAATGCAACGGAAAATGTGGATGCGTCGACCCGCCAAATTGCCTTGCCCACTAGAGTTAACCTGTCGTGTCTGGTCAGGAAAGGAGATCGTCACTGGACTAGCTGACTGACTGACTGACGGTCACACGACCAGGTCAAGACCAACGGATGCAATGCAAGGCGCTCAATTCCTCCCCGCTCGCTCCGATCCATCGTCTTCCTCCGATGTCCGATCCTCGATCCTCTCACAGTCACCACCGCCGCATGCATGCAGTCGGTTCGCTCGTCGTCGCTTTATTTGCTTATTTGCTCCGTCCGGTCTGAAGAAGCCAATAACCATTAGACGAACTGCAGTGGTGCCCGCTATCCACTCCGGTATGTGCATGTAGAGGAAAAAAAAACACTGCAATGGTGTCCACTATTGTCGGGGGAACACCAAAAGGGTACCCCCAATCAACGCAAAACCAATAGGTCAAACCTAGAACACCAATTAATAGCAAAACCTAGCAAGTATAACCTTCTAAAAAGTCAACTCCTCGAGCCCCGGTACATAGGCCTCGAGCCCTCCGCAGCCATACATCGCTCCTCGAGACCCCACGCGGGGACCTCGAGCCTCTCTGACGCGACAGCCTATCCCTCGAGACGCTCCACGCCACCCTCGAGCGGCACGAGCACCAGATACCAACCCCATACTGCGTATTTAATGCGTTCACCTACTCCGGTCACGTCTTCTGGTGCACGGCGACATGCGCCACAGTAAACCGGAGCCATAGTCAAATCTCGCTTTCACCTCAAGCATGGGCAAAAAGGCGCAAGTACAGCACTGTTGGGCCGTGCCCTGCACCGTAGCACACTCGAGCCTCATCCCGAGGCCTGGGATCCCGCTGTACGCCCGGGCGTTCCGGGACTTGCCCGTACCTGCGGGGGCTCGAGCCCTCCGTAGGCGCCACCTCGAGGCCGGCTCCGCGCCCCTCGAGCCCTAACTGCTTTTCACGCTATTGGAGGGCAGGTACCCCAAGACCCGGAGGGACCCCGCCGTGTCCTGTACGTACCGGGATGGGTGCTGTACGACTTCCACATCGCCACGCCTCCACGTCCGCGCCCGGGATGGAGGCCACGTATCGAGGACGCCTCAACAGCAACACCCACGTTGGCTACAATGACTTCGACGAGACAGAGTTCCTACCCTTCGCCATACCGAACGCTGTACATATCAATCCTATGTAAACCCTGGCATCCTCTTGTTCTATAAAAGGGGACGTCAGAGCCCTTCGCGCGCAGGAAGAGACACACGAGTCCACACACAAAAAACACGAGTCCGGACTCCGGTCCACGCTCATTGAGCTTGTATTGCCCCTGTACAAGCACTTAGGTGCAAGTAATACGAGAACCTCCTCCCCCGCTGGACGTAGGGCCTTCTTTGCCCGAACCAGGATAAATTCTTGTGTCATCTTGCATCACCATCCAGGAAGAGAACACGCAATCATATTACTAGTTGGTGTCATACCCCCGGGGTCGAAACACCGACAGTTGGCGCGCCAGGTAGGGGCCTTCGCGTGTCCGAGCTGATTTCTCGTTGTTTTCTGGATGACTTCATCCCCTCCTTCGTTCTCGGCTGGTGCCGTCGTCTGGTTCGGGAGCCTCGAGTTCCTGGCCACCGGCAACGGCAATGAGCTGACGCTGCTCTCCACGGAGAGCCTGAGCGGAGGGCGTGTCGCGCCACCCCGCGCGGGGGGCGTGGCGCGTCGCCCGCACCACCACGCGTCGCCACCTCGCGAGCGGCGCCGTCGTCACCATCGACGCCGGGCACGGGCGGTGCCCGCGGCGCACGCCCACTTCCCCGCGGCCGACGCAGAGTCCCCGAGGGGAAACCTGCCCGGCGCACGGCCGGAGACTTCTAGGGCGCGCGCGCACTCCCCCAGCGAGTTCGCGTTCGTCACGCGCACGGACCAGGAGCCTGGCCAGAGGCCCCCGAGCCGTGCTCCGTCGACACCACCAGGCCTCCTCCCGCACGGGGTGTACCGCGCCCGACGCCAGCGGTTCCCATTTGGCCTCAACAACCCCGCGGCAGTTCACGCCCACCGCCTCGGCGAGCTCCGTCAGGACCGGGCGGCCGCAGAGCGGGAGGAGCGTCTGGGCGTACTCCTACGAGCCACCACCGACCTGGAGATCGTCTACCCCGTGCACGTCGACCGCGGCCTCTCACGAGCCGTCGAGCCACCTCGCCGAGCCACCTTCGGGGAGTGGTACCGCGAGCTACAGTCCCGGCACGAGCCAGGGCGGCGCGGCATCAGCAGCTCCGACTCCGATGAGTACGACTACCACGACCCTGACCTCTGGGACCTCACCAGGGAGTGCTTCCAGCTCGAGGGGGTCGTGGACGACGCCGAGGACGACGGCGACGACGACGCCAGGCCGGAGCTCAACCTCGAAGAGCCCGAAAACGTGGTTGCGGCAGGAGGATCACGCGTTCAGGGGAGGGACGAACCCCCGGCACCGGCTGCACCATCTCAGCACGGCGACGACCGGGCGGCGCAGCTTGCGCAGCTGCGGGAGGCCATCGCCAAGGCTGAGGGGGAGCGACAGCGCCTGTTGCAACTCGAGAAAACTATAGCACAGGACCCGGCACAGCTTCGAGGCGCCGGTGTTCGTGGCCGCGCTCGAGATGTCCACCGGCAGATCCTCGAGGACGAGGCACCAGCACGCCCCGAGGTGCGTTTCCCGCGAGCCGGGCAGAACGTGGTGGCGGCGGCAATGTTGCTCCGTGATCTACCCGCCGTCTCCGACCCTGACGCCAGACGCATGCTTGGGGAAATGAAGAACCTCCTCGAGACAACCGCTGTGCAGCAGGCGGAGAGCTCAGCCTCGCGGCGGCGTGAGGCGGCCTCGCGGAAACCAGCAGACACGCCCCGCAACGAGCGCGAGATGTCCGTCCACCAGCCGGACGCCTCTCGAGCTAGGCCAGTCCGGGAACGGATCGTCGACAACCGGCCGCTTCGAGACCCCAACGACGCCCGCAACGACATCAACCGCCGGCGCAAGGACAAGGGGGCCCAAGAGCGTGGCTATAGCGCCCATCGAGGGGGGCGCTACGACAGTGACGAGGACCGGCAAGTCCTCGAGCCCCCGGGCCCCAGAGTCTTCAGCCGGGCCATCCGCAGCTCAACCCTCCCCGACCGCTTCCGACCACCGACCAACATCGTGAAGTATGACGGGGAGGTGGAGCCCAAGCTCTGGCTCTCGGACTTCCGCCTAGGCTGCCAACTGGGCGGAGCGAAGAACGACGACCGTGTGATCATACGCCAACTCCCGCTTTACCTCTCGGACACCGCCCGCCGGTGGCTCGAGGGGCTCCCGCCGGATCGGATCGACGACTGGGCCGACCTAGTCAGGGTCTTCGACGGGAATTTCAAGGGAACTTGCGTGCGCCCAGGCAACCCCTGGGATCTACGGCGTGGCAGGCAGGCAGCGGACGAGCCCCTCCGTGACTTTGCTCGGCGGTTCTCGAAGCAGCGCCTCGAGCTCCCCCACGTGCCTGATGAGGACGTCATCTCAGCGTTCCTCGCGGGCACGACATGCCAAGAGCTAGTTCATGAGCTAGGACGCTACCGTCCCAGGACGGTCGAGGACCTGATGGATCGTGCCACCAGCTTTGCCTCAGGCGACGAGGCAGTGGGGGCCTTCTTTGGCCGCTCCACGGACAAAGGTAAGGCGGTTACCGCGCTAGAGGGCTCGAACAAGGGCGACGACGCCAAGAACCACAACAACAACAACAAAAAGAAGAAGAACAAAAGCAAAGGTCAGAAGGCGAAGCGCGACGCCGACGACGACAACGATGAAGAAGTGCTCATGGGCGCCCTCGACCATAAGAAACCTCGAGGCCCCCCTGACGGGGCTGTTTTTGACCAGATGCTCGAGGACCCCTGCCCTTATCACAAGGGCCTCGTAAATCATAAGCTAAAATACTGCCGACTGTTGAAGGGGTTCTACTCCAAGCTCGGCGACAAGAAGGAAGAGACACACGAGTCCACACACAAAAACACGAGTCCGGACTCCAGTCCACGCTCATTGAGCTTGTATTGCCCCTGTACAAGCACTTAGGTGCAAGTAATACGAGAACCTCCTCCCCTGCTGGACATAGGGCCTTCTTTGCCCGAACCAGGATAAATTCTTGTGTCATCTTGCATCACCATCCAGGAAGAGAACACGCGATCATATTACTAGTTGGTGTCATACCCCCGGGGTCGAAACACCGAGAGTTGGCGCGCCAGGTAGGGGAAAAAGCGCTGCCCCTCTACCGCCTGCTGAAGAAGACGAAACGCTTCGCGTGGACTGTCGAAGCCGAGGAGGCCTTAACCAAGTTGAAGGGGTTGCTGACTTCCGCGCCAATTCTCGTGCCACCGCGACCGGCCCAGTGTGACGATCCCCCCGAGCCTCTCCTCCTCTACGTGGCCGCAACCACTCAGGTGGTCAGCGCGGTCATAGCCGTCGAGAGGCGCGAGGAGGGTCATGCGTTGCCGGTCCAACGGCCGGTGTACTTCACCAGTGAGGTGCTCTCCGAGGCCAAGATCCGGTACCCGCACATCCAGAAGCTGCTCTACGACATCATCATCACGAGACGCAAGCTCCAGCACTACTTCCTCGCTCATCCCGTAACGGTGGTGTCATCCTTCCCCCTCGGCGAGATCATCAACAATCGGGAGGCCACGGGGCGCATCGCCAAGTGGTCCGCCGAGCTAATGGGGGAGGCCATCACCTACGCCCCGTGAAAAGCCATCAAGTCACAAGCGTTGGTAGACTTCGTTGCTGAGTGGACCGACACCCAGCTCCCGCCGGCACAAATCCAAGCCGAGCTCTGGACCATGTACTTCGACGGATCCCTCATGAAGACGGGGGCAGGCGCAGGCCTGCTCTTCATCTCACCCCTCGGAGTCCACATGCGCTACCTGCTACACTTACACTTCCCCGCCTCCAACAACGTCGCTAAGTACGAGACCCTCGTCAACGGGCTGCGCATCGCCCTCGAGCTCGGGGTCCGACGCCTCGATGTTCGAGGGGACTCGCAGCTCGTCATCAACCAGGTTATGAAGGCTTCAAGCTGCATCGATCCCAAGATGGAGGCATACTGCGGGGAGGTGCGCAAGCTAGAAGATAAGTTCTACGACCTCGAGCTCAACCACATAGCTCGAAAGTACAACGAGGCCGCAGACGAGCTGGCAAAGTTGGCGTCCACGCGCGGCACCGTTCCACCAGACGTCTTCTCGAGGGACGTTTTCGAGCCATCCGTCAAAATCGGCCCGGGGGCTGGCCCCTCGACGCCACCCCTCGAGACAGACGCGGGGGCTCGACCGTTAACGCCACCCCTCGAGAACGACCCCTCGACATCCGATGAGGCAATGCACATTGACACGCCCGCCTCTTCTTCATCACGACCCCTCGACTGGCGGACGCCCTTCCTCGACTACCTGACGCAAGGCATGCTACCAGAAGACAAGACGGAGGCCCGACGCATCGCTCGAAGGGCCAAGACCTACGTCATCTACGGCAACGAACGAGAGTTGTACCGTCGAAGCCCATCGGGAATCCTTCAACGCTGCATCCCCCTCGAGGAGGGACGCAGGCTCCTCGACGACATGCACTCGGGGGCTTGCGGCCATCACGCAGCGCCAAGGACCTTGGTAGGGAACGCCTTCCGACAAGGCTTCTACTGGCCAACCGCCATCGGAGACGCCAAGCGCCTGGTCCAAGCTTGCCAAGGGTGTCAGTTTTACGCCAAGCAAACGCATCAACCCGCGCACGCCCTGCAGATGATCCCCATTACTTGGCCGTTTGCCGTCTGGGGGCTCGACCTCGTGGGTCCCCTCAAGATGACAACCGGAAAGTACACGCATGTGCTCGTGGCCATCGACAAATTCACCAAGTGGATCGAGGCCAAGCCCATAGGCGACCCCACCTCCGAGAGGGCGGTCGAGTTCATCGCCGACATCATGTACCGGTTCGGGGTACCTAATGTCATCATCACCGACAATGGCACCCAATTCACGGGCAAAAAGTTCACCAACTTCTGCGACGACAACAACATTCGCGTGACCTGGGCCTCGGTCGCATACCCTCAATGCAACGGGCAGGTCGAGCGCGCCAACGGCATGATACTCCATGGGCTGAAGCCGAGGCTGTTCAAGACCCTCAAAAATTTCGGAAAGGGGTGGGCCGCAGAGCTCCCCTCGGTGTTGTGGGGCCTCAGGACTACGCCGAGTCGAGCCACCAGGTTCACTCCGTTTTTCCTAACCTACGGCGCCGAGGCTGTCTTGCCTACGGACCTCGAGTACGGCTCACCTCGACTTCGAGCCTACAACGAGCAAACCAACGACGAAAAGCTCGCCAACGCCAAGGACCAGCTCGAGGAGGCCCGAGACGTGGCGCTCGTCAACTCCGCGCACTACCAACAAACACTTCGATGCTACCACGACAAGCACGTGCGCAAAAGGGACCTAGCGGTGGGGGACCTCGTGCTTCGACGACTGCAAGATAATCGAGGGCGCCACAAGCTCACCCCTCCATGGGAGGGCCCATACACCGTAGCTGAAGTGCTCAAGCCAGGAACGTACAAGCTCTACGACGGTCAAGGCAGGATCCTGGCGAACGCATGGAACATATCTCAGCTACGTCGCTTCTACCCTTAAGGGCCTCGAGGCCTTGTTCATTTTGTTGCTTTGTACAAACACGTTGAGTATGAACGAGCCAACTCGTGTGCCATCTTTCATTTTACTTAGCAACTTAAGGCAGCCTCGACCCTACTATGCTCAGGGTCGAGCCTCCCTCGGGGGCTGACAGGGGGCCCCCAGACTCTGGAAAAATGCGCGTTTTCTTTTCAAAAATTCGACCCGTCTCAATTCACACCTCGAGCATAATAGCAGCGTCTAAATCCGTAAGTACCCCGAGCCTCCAAGAGTCGGGGGGCGTCGACGTAGACGGCCACCTACGCCCCCGGGCTATGGTACCCTACCTACGCCTCCCCTCGAGGTACTCGTGGCGCGTATCGAAGGAACACGGACCAAGCCGGTTGAAGCTCGAGCTAGAGACAAAGAGAATTGATCGAATAAATTTGAAAAGAAAACAGCTTCTTTAAATAAACAAGTTATATATACACATGTTTGGCCTCGTCAGGCCACAAGTAATGACACAAATTTTTACAAAGGGCCTCGATGCCCAAATTCGACACGCAGGTCTCAATCCTCGTCGGTCTGGTACTCCTCCCCGAGATCTTCCGCGGCGGGCTCGGCCTCGACGTCCGGGCCAGGAGAAGGGGGGCCACCTACACCGCTGTCCGCGTCCGGAGGCAGCACATCCTCCTCGAAGAGCTTCGCGAGCGCTGCCCTCGGCTTGTCCACCTTCTCGAGGATCTTGTCGACGCGGCGATCGTTCCATTCCTCGTCCCTCCCCTCAATCTCAATGAAGCCCTTGGCGACGACATTGACCGGGAAGCGGAAGGCGGAACGGACGGCCGCGAGCGCCTGCTTGACGCCATGGTGGAGAGCGTGCTGGACTCGGTCCCGCGCGGCCGTGTCAAAATAGCATAAGGCATCGACTAAAGCGTCGCCTCGAGCCACCGCGCCCTCTGCCGCGGCTACTGGAGCGATGCCCCACGTAGAGTCAAGCCTGTCGAGGGTCGCGCGCGCTCGTTCTGCCACCATGGTCTCGTCCTGGAGTTGCCCCAGGAGAGCCTGGTTCGTCTCGCGAAGCTCCTCGGCGGTCTTCTCAACCTCTGCGCAACAAACAAGAAGGAGTGAGATCGCGGCGTGACGAAAACCTCGAGATCAAAACAAGGCAAGGCATGAAAATTACCTTCGCAGTGCATGCCCAGAGCGGCGAGGTCGCTGGTAAGGCCCTCAACGCGCTGATCAAGCCTGCGCTTCTCGGACAGCACGTCGCGCTTTTCGGCCCTGAGGTCTTCTACTAGCTTGCCCGTCTCTGCGAGGGCCAGATCCTTCCGGATCACCTCTTGCCGCGCCGCCTCCGCCGCGGATCGGGGCGGTGGCGGCTTTGCTCTGGGCATCCTCGGCCTCTTTCTTCGCCGCCTCCACTGCGGATCGGGCGATGGCGGCTCCGCTTTGGGCGTCAGCGGCTTCCTTCTTCGCCGCCTCCGCTTCAAAACCGGGCGCTGGTGGCCTCACTCCGGGCATCGGCGACCTCCTTCCTCGACGCTTCCAGAGCGGTGGCGGCCTCCTCCTTAGCTCGGGCGGCCTCCCCTCGAGCCGCCTGGGCCTCTACCTGCGCTTCGTTGAGCCGGCTCGCCATTTGGGCATTCCGACCCAGCTCAGCGCAGAGATCCTGGAGCTCCGCCTCCGCCCTAGCGAGGGCAGCCTCCGCCCGCGCGGACCTGTCCGTCTCCTCCGAGAAGGACCGCTCCGCCTCCGCCATGAGCTCAACCACCTCCCTGAAGATGGACCGCACCTCCCGCGGGGCCCCCCTGTTGGGCCGATCGCTCGACTGGGACCATGGCTCGGGGCGAGCTCGGCGCGTGAGGAAACTGCCACACCGGTTGATCAACCTCGACGAGGGGCAGGCCCTCCTCCTCCGGCTCGAGCGGTGCTGGCTGCGGCCCACAAACCGGTGGCACAGGATGCGGCTTCCCTCCGCCCCTCCTCCATCTCCGTCCGCTGCTCCGTCTCCTCCCGGGGCGACGGCGCGGCCTCGCGTGGAGGCGGGGACTCGAGCGGTAGCGGATCACTCGAGGGGTGGCTCGCCCCCAAGCTCTCCTCCCTCGTCGAGTCCTCCGGCGCCTTGTCGCCCCTGGCCGGGGCCTCGAGCGCTTCTTCCAGTGTTGAGCCCTCGACCGGAGGCGGCACCCGCTCCAGCTCGTCCAAGAGCTCCTCCACCGTCGGCACCAACGCCTCTCCCTCCTGCCCCTCCTCCGCGGGCCGACTCTCGTCGACTGGGGTCTCGGGGACCGCCGACCCCCCGGCCTCAGACACCGACGGAGCCGCGCCTATCTCCGGTGCTCCCCCCAAAATGGCCGTCATGACGAGGGGAGAAGCGGCCCTCTCGGTAGGTACCACCGGAGCAGGAGGAAGGCGGTGTCGCGACGGACGCGGTGACGACAGGATCGATGCCAGAAGCTGCGGTCCCTGCTGAAAAAGATAACGACGTTGTCAGAGTCAGGAAGATGCCTCGACCTCCGTGGTCGATGGCGGCGGCCTCACCAAGATCCGCGGCGGCCATCCGACTTCCCCGAGCCATGGCCGCTCGGGCCTTTGCCAGCCAAGCGGCCTCCCCAGCAGAGGAAGAAGCCGTACCTCGAGGTGCCTGTTCCACAGCAGAGCTCGAGGTCTTAGTCCGCTTGGACGCTGCGAGGTCCACCTCCTGCCAGGAGCGCTTTCCCCTAAAAAACCATAGACGGCGCGCATCACAAAAGATAAAAAAAGGGGGGAGTAAAACCTCACTACCAGCAAGATTGAAAAACACTACTTACCCAAAGTGACGACGGGCCTTCTTCCCCGAGCTGCCGGATTCACCCGGGGACTTCGAGCCCGATCTATGGCTCGAGCCATGCTCCCGAGCCGTCTCTGTGTGGCTCGACCTCGATGGGGAGCCCTCCTTCTGCCCCTTGTCTCTAGGGGGCGACCGCACCTCCTTCGAGCAGTCATCTCGGCACCTTTCCCGGCGCGGGCTCTGAGACCTACTCTGGCGCTCGGGCGGCGGTCGCGCCTCCCCACATCTCCTCCTTCTCCCGGCGGTGGTGCGGCGACGGGCTCCGGGGTCGGTCGCGACTCTGGTCGCGAGACGGCCGGGGACTCCCCCCTCGACGGTCATGGGTGACGGGGGCTCGGCGCCACTCTCATGCTGCCCGCTCCTCCGCGGGCTCGACGGCGCCCTCGACGCCTCGTGGCGACGGCCCCGGCATCCCCTTCGGCGTGATGATCACTCCTCGAGGTCCGGCCCTCTCGAGGACCCCCCGTTTGGGTCGATGTGGCCGAAGCCTCCTTCCGTGCCGCAGGCGACGGCTCGCCCCGGTGTCCGAGGCTCTTTGCGTCCGGGGGCACGTCCGGCACGGAGCTCTACGGTCCCCTCTGCCCCCGACGAGGCAGGGCTCTGGCGCCGCCTTCCGCGGGCTGCATCCGCGCGATCCCTTCGCCCGGGGGATCTCCAGATACCCTACCTGCACAAGAGAGCGGTTCACCCCGACGTCGCGACCCCGCCTGCGCCTTAGACGCGCCATCCATTCCCTCGTCGTCACTTCCTCTTCATCATCACTCTCCCTTCCATCAGCCTCCCCTCCGAGAGCTCAGGCAGCTCGGGGGACTCCATCTCCAGCTGCCGGGTACGACAGCCTTCCCGAGGCTTCTTTCCGCTGGGCCCGACGCAGGTTTTTCTTCTTTTTCTTCTTTCTTCTTTCTATGCATCCTTGCCTATACTTCTTACTCTTTCTGAGCAGAGAGGCGGCCTCACCTGGGTACTCCGCTGCGTCCCTCCCTCACCGGGCGGCCTCGACGCACGCAGTGAGGAACTTCCCCCTCAAAGAAGCAACGACTTGAGTAGACGAAACACAAGAAGAGAGTGAACAGTTTCGAGAAAAGAGAAAAGGAGGGGAGGCTCGGACCAGACTCGAGGGGGCTACCAGGTCTACGGACAGCCCCTCGTCGAGGGCCATGGCGATTAGGTTGGTTCCTCGGGGAAAAACGACCCTATGGCGTTATCGACACCTCACGAGAACGCCCTCGTAATCGAGGCAGCTCCCTCCCTTCCTCGGCCATCCTCGCCATTCGTGAGCGCCATCGAGCGGGCCTTCTGGCCTCCATCTCATGCAAGAGAGGGGTGTCCGCCAGCAGGAGGAACCCTCGCTCTGATGGAGACGCCCAGAATGACCGCCTGGACGTGTCAGATTCTGTTCGCTCCCACCAACAGCTTGCATCTTCTCCATCAGCGGCTCAGGTGGCCTCCTGTGCCGCTGCGGACCCCCCAGGTTCCACTTTCTCCACCGGCGCTGATGAGGGGACGCGCTCTCGGTGTACTTTGGAAGAAGACCCCTGTCATTCCGCAGGTAGAACAAGTTGTCGTCCCCACCCGGCCTGGTTGTGGAAAGCTTGATAGCGGAGTGTCGCGGGGGACTTGCCGACAGGTCCCAGTCCTCAGTAGGTGACGTGGAGAGCCCATGACGCACGAGCCTCCTCCCGCTAGGTTCAAGCCGCCTTGTAGGATAGCTCGCCCCGCGAAAGAGTGACGAACACTCTCCCAGTGCGGCTCGATCTTCATAAATCCTCGCCCACACGGCAAGTCGGCGAAGTATTGCGGCGTGGAAATCTGCGTTTTGGAGGAGAAGTGTTGCAAGCTCCACCTCTAGGATGGGTTACTAACGCCTCGCATTAAAGCGGCTCGTCGGAACACCGACCCATGCGGTGGTAGCGCGTGAAGCTCACCTACATACTCACCCTCCGGCGCGGTGCGCTCCCGGTGATCCGCCGACTGGATAAACCCACCCCACGGCGGGCCCTCCTGCCAGGGTTGGGACGAGAGAGCCCCTGGGCCACCACGACTCCATCATTCGCGCTTGCGTCACCTTCGTCGGGTCCAGTCTTCGGCCGAGGGCGCTTGGTCTGGTGCTGCCATGGCGACGAACGGCGCGGATTCCGAGCACGGACTGGGCGGCCGGGAAAGATTCCCAATTGCAGCCGGGCAGACGTGGCGGAAGGGCTCACGCTGAGCTGAAGGCAAAGGCAAGTAAAGGCGTCCTCCCTCTCTTTCGATATTTATAAGGAACACCCCATATCGGGCGGGTCTCTCCACGATCGTGGAAAAAGTAACCGCATGCTTTTAATGCTGCCACCTAACCACTACTCGAGCTGTGAGATACAGGTTACAACGACCAAGCGGCTACTCCACTCCGCTCACTACCTCGGCCATCCGCGGCCGCCGCTCCACTTCACGTCGTGCCTCGCCTGTGCGCACGATCCCACTACCCTGACCGGTTACCACACTCGCCTAAAAAAGGCGCGCGCCAACGGGGCGGGCTATTTTCCAACGACGAAGGCTTCTTCAGAAGTTAAAATGGGCCCCGCCCTAAGCCTTGAAGCAGCGAAAGCTGGCCCTCGAAGAGGGTTTCGACGCCGGCTTTTCCGAGCCACCGAGTCAGGGACACCAAGGGGCGCCACTCGCAGCATCGCTCGAGGGCCAAGCCTCGAGGCCCCTCACGGTGTATCACCAAGGCGGGGGCCAGCTCGACGTGCAGTGAGATCCCCTCGGCTGGAAGGCATCGACCCAACCGGTCCTACGAATGGTGTCCACTATTGTCGGGCAACACCAAAAGGGTACCCCCAAATTCAACGCAAAACCAATAGGTCAAACTAGAACACCAATTAATAGCCAAAACCGAGCAAGTATAACCTTCTAAAAAAGCCCAACTCCTCGAGCCCCGGTACATAGGCCTCGACCTCCGCAGCCATACATCGCTCTCTCAGAACCCCACGCGGGGACCTTCGAGCCTCTCTGGCGCGACAGCCTATCCCTCGAGACGCTCCACCGGCCACCCTCGAGCGGCACGAGCACCAGATACCAACCCATTACTGCGTATTTAATGCGTTCACCTACTCGGTCACGTCTTCTGCGTGCACGACGACATGCGCCACAGTAAACCGAGCCACAGTCAAATTCGCTTTCACCTCAAGCACATTGGGCAAAAGGCGAAGGTACAGCACTGTTAGGGCCGTGCCCTGCACCGGTAGCACACTCGAGCCTCATCTAAGGCCTGGGATCCCGCTGTATGCCCGGGCGTTCCTGGGAACTGCCCGTACCTGCGGGGGCTCGAGCCCTCCGTAGGCGCCACCTCGAGGCCGGCTCCGCCCCTCGCCCAACTGCTTTCACGCTATTGGAGGGGCAGGTACCAAGACCCGGAGGACCCCGCCGTGTCCGTACGCTTTACCATGATGGTGCTGTACGACTTCCACAATCGCCAGCCTCCACGGTCGCGCCGGGATGGAGGCCAACCGTATCGAGGGACGCCTCACAGCAACACCCACGTTGGCTACAATGACTTTCGACGAGACAGATCCTACCCTTCGCCATTACCGACGATGTACATGTCAATCCTATGTAAACCCGGCCTCCTCTTGTTCTATAAAAGGGACGTCAGGGCCCTTCGCGCGCAGGAAGAGACACCACGAGGTCCAACACAAAAACACGAGTCCGACTCCGGTCCACGACTCATTTGAGCTTGTATTGCCCTGTATAAACACTTTGGTGCAAGTAAATACTGAGAACCTCCTCCCCCGCTGGACGTAGGGCCTTCTTTTGGGCCCCGAACCAGGATATATTCTTGTGTCATCTTGCATCACCATCCAGGAAGAGAACACGCGATCATTATTACTAGTTGTGTGTTCATACCCCCGGGTCGAAACACCGACACTATCCAGGTTCCTCTATCTCCCGGGGACACAGCACATTACGACAAAATTAAGCGGGCGAGCAGCCATTCCGCTATCAGCGCGGGGGGCCCGTGTGCCAGGCGCTACTCTGCGCGTGGGAAAGGGAACGAGCGAGCAGGCTAGGCTGGCTTGCAGCATAGGCCCTGGCCGAATTTACGATAAAAAAATATTATATCTCACCAAAACTAATAAAAACAAATTAAATTCCTGATTGCACTATTAAATTCGTTTGCAATTAATTTTTAAAAACAGATCTCGCATGGATATATTTAGATAAACGTGATAAATGGACCCCACAATGGATGAAGGATGATATAGAGAATGGAGTGGATGCAGAAGAAATGAGATAGAGGAGAGAATCTTTTGATGAATCAGCCAGTATAGAGGATGGAAAATAGAGGAAGATGAGTTTGTGGATAGTCTAGTACACAACTTACTGTACTGTAAAACCCTCAGTCACTCGTTGTTTAGTTGCGGAAAGTTTTTGGAAAAGCACCGTAACAATTTCGTTGTTATTTGACAACTTTGTTCTTAAACATGAACCAACTTTAGGCTCAAAAGAAGAGATTTCGTCTCGACATGTACGTATATACTTTAAAGTACAATTAGTTATTTTACCTACATTTAATGTTCCATGCATGCAGCTTTAAAAATGATGTGACGATCCAGAATCTAGAAAAATTTTTGAAAAAATTGGCCAACTAAAACAGGACGATACCTCTCTCTCGCTCTCTGCCACGCCTGCATCCTGTTGCTTCCAGACGCGAACGCGAACGCGATGGCTGGTGTCGTCGTCGTCTCACTCCCTCAACTACATTTACTCCAGTCGCCCGCCGTCGACGTACGTTACGTGTACCTAGGCCCTGACATCCATCCGCGGGGCCGTCGTCGCCACCTCCGATCCACTTCCACCACAGCACGCACGCATGCATGCATGGCACATCGATCATCGCTCCATCCCATACATCTCGATCGATCATCCCGTCGATCGAAGACAGGGACAGGACTGCTTGGCCGCGGCCGCGCCTGACTGGATTGACAGCCAGGTACGGGGTACGTCGTCGCCGATCCCGCAGCTAGGTCGTCCCATCGATCGATCGACGTCGACGGGACGGGACGGAGAACACGCGGTTTTAGAACTTGACCCTTCTACTATATATGCCATGCAGCCCGCAGCCCGCAGCCCGATGGCCCGGCCCGAGGCCCGGTGATTTGGGCACGGCACGTTGGGCCGGGCACGTCCCCGTGCCAGTGGCTCGGCTGCCCGTGCCTGCACGGCCGTGCCTTGGGCCGCCACTCTTTGGCCGTTGGCACGGCCCGGGCACGGCCCGCTAAAGCAGGCGGGCCGCAGGGGCTCGGTGGCCTCACGGCAGGCGCCGCATATAAAGCCGCGCGACCGCCCGGGAACCCCCCAACCCTAAACCCTAATCGTTCGTTCCTCAATCCCCACCGACCCCCGCACCGCAGCTCTTGGCCCACTCGTCGTCTCGTCCTCTCGTCTCCAGATCTGGAATTCTCGATCGTCGCCGTCCGCCGGCTCCTCCACCTCATCGGCTCACCGCCAGTCCTCCAACCTCGCGCCTGAGTTGCCTACCCTGTCCTCAATCTCCCTCCTTTCCCTTGATCCCCTCCTCTCCTCTCCTTCCCGGGAACCATGTGAGCTTGAAGTTCATCACTCGCTCCGCGCTGTCGTCATCGTGGTCTAATCGATGTCTCTGTCTTGTCTCCTCTGCTCTCTCTGGCCTTTGTGGCATCATCTCCGCATTGGCCACGGGCTGCCGGTCATGAAGGTAAACTCTAACCCTAACCTACCCTAGATCTTTCTCTTTCTTCTCAATTCCTGACCCTCTTTCTTCGTTGATTTGCAGGTTCCGCGCCTGACGCCGCCGCCTTCCTCCACTGGAGTTTGACATGGGCCAGGCCGCCAAAGCGTCCGTTGAGGGACGGTGCTTGGTGCTGCAGCTGCAGCTGCAGCTGGAC
This sequence comes from Coix lacryma-jobi var. lacryma-jobi, assembly GCA_009763385.1. Taxonomy (NCBI): domain Eukaryota; kingdom Viridiplantae; phylum Streptophyta; class Magnoliopsida; order Poales; family Poaceae; genus Coix; species Coix lacryma-jobi. The sequence continues at coordinate 171,934,103 of CM019825.1, forward strand.
CTGGAGGTCGTGGTAGGTGTCGGGTCCGGGCCCGGGGGGGCCTCCCATCCTGTGCTGTGTGCGGGCTCGCAACGTGAGGGGAGATGAGCATCCACCCCTCGGCGACGGCGAGGACTAGCGCCGCCACACGGACGAGGAGTTGGGAGATTGAAGGCGACGATGACGTGCGTTTGATGACGCCGCCGGGTTGTTCGGCATCGTTTCTCGGTGACGGCCCCGAAACCCCTCCACTGAGACTCATGGTACCTCGACTGTTCTCGCTTCTGGTAAGAAAACCTCTTGTTTGTGTGGACGTACTTCACTGAGATTAAGGAGGAACGGATATTCGAATTGCTGCGATCTGTAATCATTGTCATTCGATGGTACACTGCGTTCATCTGCTGGTACTGGTCATTTTTGGAAACGCCACATTTGAATCCTGTATGCAGAAACAAAATTCATGCCTCTATGGTCCAGACTAGGGCTTGCTTCTTAATCTTGATGGTTGTGAAAAATTGGCAGTATGATCCTGTTGTTTGCTTTGTACGAGTTATGCAGGTTGAATTGCTAGACATACGACCTTCCATTACGGTATTGGTGAAAACACAGGCATTTGAAGATTACATTAAGCGTGTCATAACCCTGCTTTTCGTGAAGGTCTCTAGAACAAACCCACCACTAGAGACCTGGGCAAATGTTTGCTGAGCAACCGTGCTTTTATTTGAATCTTCTGATGTTGGCATGTTCATCTGTTTCTTTGACTATTGACCATTTGGTCTGGGAATGCGAAGGAAGATTATATTCTGCTTCTTGCCTCATTATGTGAGTGCTGAATTGGAGTTGGCCAGAACAAAGGTAATTGGTAGGTTTATTGAGTCTTCACATTCTTCATCTCTCCTTCTAGGTTGTCCCAAGGCGCTATATGGGCTCAAGCAAGCCCCAAGAGCATGGTACGAGCACCTCCGGGACTTCCTCATTGAGAAGGGCTTCACCATTGGGATGGTCGACACCACACTATTCACCAAGAAGCTTGATAGAGAGATCTTCATTTGTCAAGTCTACGTTGATGATATCATCTTTGGGTCAACAAATGAAGCATATTGCAAGGAATTTGGTGACTTGATGTCGAAGGAGTTCGAAATGTCCATGATTGGAGAGCTCACATTCTTCCTAGGCTTCCAAGTCAAGCAATTGAAGGAGGGGACTTTCATATCTCAAGAGAAGTATACAAAAGACCTCCTCAAGCGCTTCAAGATGGATGATTGCAAGCCTATCAAGACTCCAATGCCAACAAATGGACATCTCGACCTAGATGTGGGAGGTAACCCGGTTGACCAAACTCTCTACCGTTCTATGATTGGTAGCTTGTTATATTTGACCGCATCTAGGCCTGATATCATGTTTAGTGTGTGCATGTGTGCTCGCTTTCAAGCTGATCCTAGGGAATCACATCTCATAGCGGTGAAGAGAATCCTTAGGTACCTAAAGCACACCCAAGCATTGGCCTTTGGTATCCCAAAGGAGCTAACTTCCAACTTGTTGGGTATTCCGATTCGGATTACGCGGGTTGCAAAATAGAAAGAAAAAGCACATCCGGAGGGTGCCATTTGCTTGGGAGATCACTAGTTTTATGGAGTTCTAAAAAGCAATATAGTGTGGCCTTGTCTACCGCCGAGGCGGAATACATAGCCGCGGGTGCTTGTTGTGCACAAATCCTTTACATGAAACAAACCCTTTTAGACTATGGTGTAGTTCTAGAAAGTGTACCTTTGTTGTGTGACAATGAGAGCGCGGTTAAGCTTGCTAACAATCCGGTTCAACACTCTCGCACAAAGCACATAGATATTCGCCATCACTTCCTTAGAGATCATGTTTCAAAGAAAGATATATCCTTAGAGGGAGTTAGAACCGAAGATCAATTGGCGGATATTTTCACAAAACCCTTAGATGAGAACACACTTTGTAGATTGCGAAGTGAGCTTAATGTGCTTGATCTAAGTAACTTTGTCAAAAGGTGAAAGGGGGTTGTCGTTGCATTGCATTGTATCATATGCCATGTTCAATTTATGCTTTGCACATAGGCTTGTCAGACGTGGTTAAGATAACCGCCCTAAAAAGCGTGTGAAGAAGCTTACCCATGAGCAAACTTGACAAGCAACCTAGATTCAAATTCCGTAATGCATTGCATATGCATGGTTGTTGCTTTGTCGTTTCTTTTCGGTTAAGTTTTGAGCAACCACTGTGTTTGTCCACCGCTAGGGGGAGCATTTGAGGCTCCTAATGGTTGAGTCCCCTAGTTTTGGTGGCCACATGTTGTCTCCTTGGTTTTTATTGCCTATTTTCACTAAAAATGATATGTAGCCTATGGCAAAATATTTATAAAATTGAGGATTTATGCGAGGATGCTCATTCTAGGTTCCAACTGGTGCTTATTTGCCTCTTATTTGAGTTGGAACTTGGTTGAGAGGGTGAGCCGCAATGGAGATCTTCGAAACTGTCCAACATGCAACATCAGACGCTGCATCGGACGCTCCCAGCGTCCGATGCCCTGCACTGTACACAGCTCCGGCTGGAATAGTGTCAGGGTAGCGTCCGTTGCTCCCTCACCGGAGCGTCCGGTGCCCCATCGGACGCTGCCCGATGTTCGATGTAAAATGGACGTTTCTGGAGCTCTCTGGTCCGGCATCGGTGCGTCCGATGCGTAATCACCAGAGCGTTTGATGACCTTTTAAGCGGCGCGATTCGGTCTTCTATTGACACTCGGGTCCCACACGTCATACCTCCCTCCGTCTTCTTTCTCGTGCCCACCCGCACCGAGCCCGACCCAGCGCCGCCGCACGCCACTAACCTTAGCACCACCGCCGGCCGCCGCATCCGCCAGCCGCCGTGCCCCTCGCCGCTGGCCCCAGCTCTGTCCCGCTCCGTGCTCTTCACCGCGCGCGGCCTTCCCCCGTTGCGGCCGCCTCGTCTCGCGCCGTTCTCGCTCGCCGGAGCTCCGCCTCCCCGGCGCTCCTCGCCGGAGCCCGGGCCTCCCTCGCCGGAGGTCTTCCCCGTCGTCCCCGAGCTCCTCCCTCCATCTCCGGCGATCTCCTCGGACGACTCCCCTCGCAGTGAGCACCTACCACCCCCTCTTTCATATACCTTGCCCATAAGGTGCTCAACGTAATGTTTCAAAGGCTGTTCCTCAAGTTTTGACACCCGTTTTCACCCGAACCCTTTGCATACCCCTTCGTGTGTCGTGTGGACCCTGGAACGTCAGTGCTCCTCTTTTGCTGGGTTCGTTTCGTCGATCGTCAGGTAGTAAAGCCCTCTCTATATCTTATCTCCATTGCTTTGCTTCCGATAAGATCTCTTATCCCTAGCATATATGTTCTTATATATATCCCGTCTACTCTATGCAGCGAGTCAGTGACAGCTTGGCAGTTGGGCAGTGACCGATAACCCGGGACCAAGCCCGCGGGTAAGGATCGAGGCCAAGCCTCGCAAGTGACAGCGCCTGAGCACCGGTGTCAGTTGGGGTTTCTTTGTCAGGGTTTTCAGGGTCAGTTGGACTTGTTCGAGGCATTTCAGTGGCAGCTGCTCTTTCAGTGTCAGTTTCCCGTTCTTGTCAGCCATGCCGCGCTGCAAGAATGTCGGTGGTGGCCCAGGGGACTCCCCTCCGCGTCCCCTCCCGGTCAGCGGCCCGGGAAGGCGAAGTTGATCACGTGCAGGAAGCGCTCCAGAGCCGAGAGAGAGGCAGCTCAGGCACAGGCAGTGGCCGATGCAGCTGAGCGAGCAAAGCAGGGAGGCAGTTCGGGCGGACTTAGGATTGAGGACCAGTTGTCCCCCGACCAGCGCAGAGTCATTGAGGAGGTTGAGCATTTTCACCACTCACCGACTGGTACGCTTATGGCTGCCGGTCGTCGGACGACGTTCACCTCGCCAGGCGTCGAGCCCGAGAGCTCAGAGCAGGGCCAGGCGGAGGCCGAGACAGCAGAGGCACCTGAGGCAGAGGCTCCCGAGGCAGAGGCAGAGGAGGACGTTCCTGAGGAGGTTCCCAGGCGCCGGTCCACGCGTCGCAGGATGGCGGTGCCACCCCAGCCCGACGTCCCTCTGCGGGGAGCACGTGCTCCATCGAGGCGTGCGCCCCCGCCGATCCCGCGACTGGACCTCCGGGCGGCCACCTGCTCACAGATTCAGGCACTCCGGCTCGTTCCAGTTGACCAGTGGTTCCCGAGGGAGCGCCAGGCACAGGCAGGGGCAGAGTTCTTCACAGTCCTACCGGAGGATTTCTACCGTGGATACAGGAACGCTGGGATCAGTCTTCGCTCTCAGCGTGTTTGTCTCCTGGAGGCAGTGGTAGCAGCAGCAGGAGAGCAGATCCGCACCATACTCACTTACCTACCTGGTCTAGCAGACCTTCTGGGGCGGTCTGGCTCGTACATCGAGGATTGGGTCTTCCAGTTCTACGCGTCACTATGGGTGCACCCGGACAGAGAGACTATAGAGTTCGCTTTTCAGGGGGAGCACTACAGACTCTTCTCGTCAGAGATCTGGGGTTGGTTCGGCTTGACACACTCTCAGACCCGGATCCACGACCTGTGCTACGACCGGACGGAGCCACCCCGCCGCCCTCACGGTGGTGCCCAGCCGTCGACAGACCTGGTCCGCCCCTGCTTCTCTGAGCCCTTCGGTGAGGGTTCGAGTCGCGCGCCTAGGGATCTCACCCCTACGACTCGGATCCTCAACGAGGTTCTTAGGTGGACCTTGCTTCCCAGGGTTGGTTTCCGCGAGGGTCTGTCCCGTCTTCAGCTTTGGTTACTTGCTTATCTAGTCAGACAGCAGGAGTTCGACGTCTGGGACGTCATCCTTTGTGAGATGGAGGACACAGTGGCAGAAGGCATTAAGGCCCGCAGGCAGCTACCGTACGCTCACTGGATCTCTTATATCCTTTGGAAGGTAGCTATCACTACAAGGGGGCGTCCAGTTGAATCGCTTACACACTCTGCGACCGTGTTCCCCGAGTATAACATGAGTCAGCTGTTGGGACACGGTCGGGACCGCAGGCAGCAGCAGGATGCCCCGTCTACCTCGCGCCAGAGGCCAGCGGTTACAGAGTCACTCCAGGAGCAGGACGAGGCCGTTCGAGCCCTCGCCGAGCAGGAGCTTGCAGAGTTAGAGGGCGAGGCCACCTTTGTTGCCGAGGACCCCACAGACAGCTCGGACGAGGACTACCAGCTCCTGCCTCGCTACCAACCCAGAGCTCACGACTCTCAGGTCGGGCCGTCTAGTACTGCCTCCTCCGACCCAGCGCTTCTTGCCATACTCGCACGGATGGAGGAGCAGCAGCGGACGGTCACTCAGGACGTTCAGAGGCTCGCTCAGGAGCAGCAGAGGTTGGCCCAGGCCCAGGCCCTAGCACAGCAGCAGGCACAGGAGAGGTCCGATGCCCTTCAGCGCCAGATGATGGTTTTACAGCAGCAGACATTGAGCTTCATGGAGAGACTCACCAGCGGACCTCCCCAGTGGCAGTGGCAGCAGCCTCCACCTCAGCAGCAGCTTCAGTGGCAGCCTCCTGTCCCTCCTCAGCCGCAGACACAGTTCGGACAGCCTCCACAGTTTCCGCAGAGCTCCTCCCAGTTCACCCTCTTTTCCACTCCGCCTGGAGGAGCCCCTGTGTTCAGTCCTTTGCGCACTGGTTTCACGCCACGTCCGACAGAGTCTCTGTTCGTGACGACCACCACAGTGACGCGGGACTTGTCTGCCAGTTTCAGTGAGCTCACCGGATTCCCCACTCCAGATCTTCCAGATCCAGTGCAGACGTCGACAGCTCCTGTGATTTCCACCACAGAGACCCTTCCAAGCTCCGTCGCGTCCTCTGAGCAGACCGAGCCAGTCCAGTCTGAGACTACCACGACAGCACAGCCTGAGCTATCTTCGATTCCAGAGCTTCCGCACTCCGAGGCTCAGGCGGCTACAGCTACACAGACTGAGACTGCGATAGAGGCAGAGCAGACAGAGACTGAGCAGATTGAGCAGCCAGAGCAGTCAGTGCCAGAGCCGACCCGGACCGCTTCACCGCAGCTTCCAGCTCCAGAGGGTCAGCAGGCTATCGGCACTACTTCTTCAGACTCCAATGAGTATCTTCAGCAGTTCGAGTTCTCTCAGCGTACTCCGGAGACTGCTCCTGACTCGTCTGCACCACCTCCGCCCTCCGACGTGTAGTTTGGCGCTTGATGCCAAAGGGGGAGAGTGTATGAGTATAGCGATAGGGGGAGCGATGTGAGAGGGTTTCGATATCTTATGTTGTGTTATGTTTTCATACGCTCTTTACTTATCGCATCTTTTGTGCATGTTTATGTGATATACTTGTGCTATGGACCTTGATGACATGTATGTGCTCACTATGTTATCATATATGACATGTCATTTCGTTTCGCTCATTTACTTGCGCTTAATTCTTACTTGTCTATGTACATGAGCTCTTTTACTCTTGCACTTGTTTTTCACTCTAACTTGTTGAGTGCAGGATGATGGCATGACATGTTTGAACTTGCCCCTAATCATTTTCTCTTATTCATCGTAAGTTCATACATGTCATGATTTAAAAACCTCTTCTCTCTATACTCGATCTTGTGTTGTCATCAATCACCAAAAAGGAGGAGATTGAACGCATCTTGGCCCCTAGTGGTTTCGGTGATTGGATGAAACACAAGATTACTGTGACTAACGTGTGTTTTGCAGAAACAGGATTGAGTTAGGTCACGGTAATGGCGACGATACGGGCATATGGAGTTCATGTCCCCTGGCGATGGATATCGTTTCGGTTTTCAAAGGATGGACGACGAAGACGGTGGTAGACTAGGCTAAGTGTCATATGGTGTTGGAGGACACTTAGGTAGTCTTAGGTCTTTGTTTTTCCTTTGGCCGTACTATAAAGGGGAGCGTGAATGAGTAGCTTAACCTAGATGAGTCTATTGAGGTAGGTGTGGTGCACACTTGTTATTCCATAGCCCTAGGTAGCTCAGAGAGATGCCTTAAGTCGAGAGCATCAAAAGTCGTTTAGGCCGCGTCGCGATCCGAGTTGAGCTTGCCCCTGTTATGGGCATCGGACGCTGGCCAGGTGAGCATCGGACGCGTCCGATGCCCACCCCGACTAGGGTTTAGTCTGATGCGTGGCATCGGACGCACCGATGTGTTCACATCGGACGCGCCCATGCCACTGTTCACGTGGGCGTGAACTGGAGGCCGCATCGGACGCTGGCATCGGACGCTGAGGGCCAGCGTCCGATGGCCATGCAGAGAGGTTCCAGAGAGGGTAAATCTACATCGGTCCGATGTGGTGGCATCGGACGCTGCCCAGCGTCCGATGTCCCTTTAAACAGTCTGACAAGAAGGTACAGTAGACCGTTGGACGAGGTCATCGGAGCGTCCGATGCTAGGCATCGGCGCGTCCGATGCCCCCTCAGAATGTCTGTCTTGTGCTGTTTTTGGATGGCCGGTTGGGGGGTATATATACTTCCTTCCCTCCATCCATTTGAGTGTTCTTGCCACTTCCATCAGCTGAGAAACACCTTGTGAGTGTGAGTGAGTGCAAGAGCCCTAGTGAGGTTGAGTGATTTGCTAATTGTGAGAATTAGACACCTCCTAGTGAGAATTGAGTAGCAAGTGTGCATCCATCCATCTCTTTGGCCTTGTGTTGGTTAAGTGAGAGTTCTAGCTTGTTACTCTTGGTGATCGGCATCACCTAGACGGCTTGGTGGCGATCGGAAAGCTTGGTGATCATCCGGAGGCATTGTGGATGACCCAAGCCAAGTTGTGACCGGTAGCGAGCGATTCACCGGGCCGGAGTGGCGAAGAATCAGCTCATAGTGAGCACTTGATCCTTGCGCGGATCAAGGGGGAGCGATACCCTTGCGCGGGTGCTCCAACTAGGACTAGGGGGGTTTGCCGACACCTCGATACCTCGGCAAAAAGATCGTCGAGTCATCTCTACTCTTTTACCTACACATTTACATTCAAGCAATTCAATTCCGCATTACTACTTGTTGTTCATTCTATATTGAATTGATTTGCTAGAGTAGGAGTGGCTTAGACTTGTCTTTTGTGCGGTAGAATAAAGAGAAACACACTTCTAGGCACTAGGGGGTTAATTGAGGCTTGATAGGTTTTATTCTTGCAAGAAGTTTTAGAAAAGCCCAATTCAGCCCCCCTCTTGGGCATCTTGATCCTTTCACGCCCTTCTCTTCTTCGCGCCGCGCCCCTCAGCCTAGCTCGAGCCCCATGCTGATGGGGCCAGGTCCGCCGGCCCCGGCATCTGAGGCATTTCAACAAACACGTCATGTACAAAATACATACATGGGTTTGGGTCCTCGGCCTCGCACAGAAGGGAGAGCAGGGAAGGGGTGGTTGTACCTGTTGGGTGTTCGTTGCCGGCGATGGATCCGGTAAAAACATGGCGAAGCGCGACAAAGACGGTTGAGCGCGACAGTGAACGGCGACAGTGGACCGCGATGTGGCCGATACCCAATAGCAGCGCGGGGGGGACGGTGGTGGCGGGGAAGGGCCCGCGTGGAGGTGGCAGCGACGGTGAAGGGCATGCGCGGGGCGACGGGGAAGGGCCGACATCGTACGTGAGCGGCGGCTGCGCGAGGCGTTTGCGCGAAGGGAGAGTGGGGTGGGGACCACGAGGATATCAGCGCCTGGTGCAGACCCTCGCCCAGACCAAGGAGAAGCTCGCCGCCTCGGCTCCTGACGAGGGGACATGCACGCCGCGTCCCTGGCGGAGGCGCTGTAGATCCCGCAGGAGCAGGCGGCGCTCGCCCTCAGCGACCTCTGAAAATAGATCGCGTGGGTCAACGGGCGCAGGGAGGGCGTGGGCAAGCGGCGGCGTGGGCGAGGGAGAGGGGGCGGCGAGGAGAGGGGCGTGGGAGAGGAGGCAGCGGCATGGGCAAGCGCGTAGCGAGGGGGAGGATGCGCATGGGATGGAGCGTGATTGAAGGTGAGGGAGGAGAAGATGTTCGGGTCCACCACACGGTGTGCGAGGGAGCGTGCGACGGATCGCAGGGAGAGCGCGGAACGACGGAGCGAAACAAATACCGCACGAAAAAAATGTCCTTCTTTTACTCTTTTTAGTTGTGATGTGATGAGAGATTTTAGGTGCTTAAAATATAGCATCTTTTCAGGCGACGACTATAATCTTTAGATCTTCATCTAATGATCCAGATCTATTAACACAAATTATAAGAAACAAATGATATTTTTTTTCTATGGAAGGATAAAGACAGAACTGTTCAAGCGTCTGAAATATAGAAAATGTATTGAACTTATTCGTTTCAGCTTGTTGTACGACAGTTGCAACAACTTAAATTCCTATTGGTGTTATTTTTTATGTTCACCAATCACAAATAAATTGGCTCGTTAATAGAAACAAGAATAAATTTGTATAGATATCCTGACAGTAGCAGCGTCGTGTCACTCGGTCCTTCCTCCCGCGCGGAGGCGTTGTATAGGAAATAGATGACGTTTTGATATGGTTTCGGTCAAATATTAGAAATATAAATCATAAATAACTTTTAAGTTGTTGAGTTTGAAAATATAAAAACTATATAAATGGTTTTGTCTTGAAAAATACTTTTATAAAAATATATATGTAGCTTTTTGATAAATATATTTTTAGTACAAACAAAGTTAAAGTTCTACTTTGAAGATCGTATCGATGTCCAAAATATTATCTATTTTCTACACGGAGAAAGTCTTAAAGTATATGACCTTATTGAGAACGAGAACTAGGTGGCGTCTTCGTCCTCGTTGAGGGTGGTCGGTTCTTTGTCAAGCCAATAATTGATGTCGTCCAACTGGCAACCATGTTCCGAGGATTACTTATCGAGCTCTAGGTTTGTCCCCGTCTCCTCGCCGAACGTCACGAACAAGTCAATGAACTCAACATGGAGTCGCGGAGGCGGAACTCAACACCGCCAAGCTGCCCCCTCCTTTGTATACCTCGTTTGGGCATGCGCGACCGCCTCCCTGGTCGCCGGTGAAACCTCCGCTCTTAGCGTCAGGTGGTCGAGCTTGGTAACCAGCTCCCCGAACGCGCTAGAACGTCATGCCCTCCATCGTGTCTACCTCGTTGTCGTTGGCGTCACCTATTGTGTCGTAGCAGGCGGTACCTCTGCTCGACGATGAGCCGAGAAGACGTTAGAGTATGGCCTAGTGGTTGCGGCGCTCGACCTCGTACCCCATGGAGGAGAGCACCTCCTCGCCCTGATGAGTGACCCCGCAGCTGAGTAGGCTGCCTGTGCGTTGCCGATAACTCAGACTCGTTGTCGGGGTCATGGTTCATGGTGGCTCCCCCATTGCAGGTCGACACTGGACGCTTGTAGGATGAGAGAAGGGGGAGGGAGAGGGCGACAGCGAGGACGAGACCACGAGAGTGAGGGCAGAGGCAACGAGAGGTGGAGCGGTCATGTTGGCCCACCTGTCGGTGCACACCGGAGAGAGATGGAGCGAAGAGCATGCCAGAGTGCCGAATTGTCAAAGTCGAGAGGGCATGTTGAAGTGGTGTCGACGTCTTCTATTTCGTTTTCTTAGGAGTAGAGATGTATGTGTCTGAACATTACTCCCTCCGTCATTAAATAACTGTCTCTAGAAATCCGTGTTTTCCTTACAGACACGTTTTTCCGCACGACAATTAAAAAAGGACCGAGAGAGTATGTAATAGGTAAAAAGGTTTTGGTATGGGTGTGGGCCTCTTCTTAGGTGGGAACTAAACACTCTAGATTCATGTCGAAAAAAAAAACACTCTAGATCTGCTGGGTCTGGGTAATCCAGTTCCAACCCGACCGAACCGACGCGGGTGGAATCTGAGTCGGAGACGGGCCGGACCATCTTTCCTTCTCCCTCCCCTCATATATCATCCAGTCCACAAAAATCCCCCGATCTACTCCCCTGGCCCTAAGCCAAACCCAAATTCCCCACCCCACGCCGCCGCCGCCGCCGCCGCCGCCACCACCATGGGAAGAAAGGACACCTCGTCCTCCTCCGCGGCCGCCGGCGGCGGGAAAAAGGAGAAACCTATGTCGGTGTCCGCCATGCTCGCCTCCATGGACGCCCCCGCTGCCAAGGCCAAGTCCTCCAAGTCAGCGGCGCCGTCCAAGGCCAAGGCGAAGCCCTCCAAGGCGCCGGCGTCGTCCTACATGGGCGACATCGACCTTCCCCCCTCCGACGACGAGGACGAGGAGGAGGCCCGGCTCGCCGCAGCCGCTGCCGCCAAGCCCAAGGCGGCCCGCGCCACCGTCGACCTCAGCGCCGGCGTGGCGCCGTCGCAGAAGGACGCCAAGAAGAAGGACAAGCGCGAGGCCGTGGCGGCCGCGGCCGCCGAGGCCGCCAGGCAGGAGGCGCTCCGCGACGACCGCGACGCCTTCTCCGTCGTCATCGGCGCGCGCGTCCCGGGGTCCTCCGCCGCCGACGACGGCGCCGTCGATGACAACGTCAGGGACATCGTGCTCGAGAACTTCTCCGTCTCCGCGCGCGGCAAGGAGCTGCTCAAGAGCGCCTCCCTCCGGATCTCGCACGGCCGCAGGTACGGCCTCGTCGGCCCCAACGGCACGGGCAAGTCCACCCTGCTCAAGCTCCTGTCATGGCGTCAGGTCCCCGTGCCGCGGAACATCGATGTCCTTCTCGTCGAGCAGGAGATCATCGGCGACGACCGCTCGGCCCTCGAGGCCGTGGTTGCCGCTGATGAGGAGCTTACCGCCCTCCGGGCCGAGCAGGCGAGGCTTGAGGCCTCTAATGATGCTGATGACAACGAGCGGCTCGTGGAGGTGTATGAGAAGCTGAATCTCCGGGACTCTGATGCCGCCCGGGCCCGAGCGTCCAAGATTCTTGCGGGGCTGGGGTTCGATCAGGCGATGCAGGCCAGATCCACAAAGTCCTTCAGTGGTGGCTGGAGGATGCGTATATCACTTGCCCGTGCGCTCTTCATGCAGCCAACGCTGCTGCTCCTTGATGAGCCGACTAACCACCTGGATCTGCGAGCTGTGCTATGGCTGGAGGAATACTTGTGCTCGCAGTGGAAGAAGACATTGATTGTTGTGTCCCATGACAGAGACTTCCTGAATACAGTGTGCAACGAGATCATCCACTTGCATGATAAAAGTCTTCATGTCTACCGTGGGAACTTTGCTGATTTTGAGAATGGGTATGAGCAGAAGAGGAAGGAGATGAACCGGAAGTTTGAGGTGTATGAAAAGCAGATGAAAGCAGCTAGGAAGTCTGGGAGCAAGGCCGCGCAGGATAAGGTTAAGGGTCAGGCGCTGTCAAAGGCTACTAAAGAGGCCGCCAAGAACAGGGGGAAGGGGAAGAGTGCTGCAGATGACGATGATGACCAGAAACAGGTGGCTGTGCCACAAAAGTGGCGTGACTACAGTGTTGAGTTCCATTTCCCAGAGCCTACAGAGCTCACACCACCTCTCCTTCAGCTCATTGAGGTGGGGTTCAGCTACCCTGGTAGGCCAGACTTCAAACTCTCAGGTGTTGATGTTGGCATTGATATGGGAACACGTGTAGCTATTGTTGGGCCCAATGGAGCCGGGAAGTCTACCCTGCTTAATTTACTTGCTGGTGATCTTACCCCGACAGATGGGGAGGTAAGGAGGAGCCAGAAGCTGAGAATTGGGCGATACTCACAGCATTTTGTTGACTTATTGACAATGGAGGAAAATGCAGTTCAATATTTGTTGAGGCTTCACCCAGATCAGGAGGGAATGAGCAAAGCAGAGGCTGTCCGTGCTAAGCTTGGGAAGTTTGGGTTACCTGGACACAACCATCTCACTCCAATTGTTAAATTATCTGGTGGACAGAAGGCTCGAGTTGTGTTCACTTCTATATCAATGTCTCAACCTCACATACTCCTGCTTGACGAGCCAACGAATCACTTGGACATGCAAAGTATTGATGCATTGGCAGACGCACTGGATGAATTCACAGGAGGTGTCGTCTTGGTTAGCCACGACTCGCGATTAATATCTCGTGTTTGTGAGGATGAGCAAAGGAGTGAGATATGGGTTGTGGAGGATGGGACTGTCGATAAATATGATGGCACATTTGAGGATTACAAGGATGAACTCATGGAAGAAATAAAGAAGGAAGTTGAAGAATAATGCTGCTCCAAGTTTGTTGTATTTTGCTGTTCTTTATTATAGAACAGGCTGTTTTCTTGAACTGAAATTGCATGTACTAATAGCGAGTTTTTTTTACTCTGGTATGCAGAGTATTCATATGGTTACAACTCTGGCACAATATGAGGCATGCTTGTTTTATGTTATATACAAGAGAACCTGAGAATATGATATTATTTTGTTGTATCTTTTGTTCTGACATATACTTGACTAGACTGGAGCTGTACTTCTCAATCTGCTCTCAAGATTATAGAAGCTGAACAGCAAGAAATGAAGATATGACAATCGTATGCCCTTTTCTTTACCTTCAGCACATAGCTACTCTACCAGTAAAAGCTTCTTAGAGTAAGAGTCAGCAGAAGCTGTGTCCATCTGGGAAAGGCCTGTTTTTGTTTTTGTTTTTGCTTTTTTTACCTGTGGCTTTGTGAGGAGAAGCTTTAGTATTGACCTTCTGTGAAGTTGGCAGGCTGGCGTTTTATTGGGTGGAATAGCTATCTGAATTCTAGTTTTCGACCAAATTATCTGCAGTATCAACTAATTTTTTAAAGTAAAAGATTGAACTTCTTACTTTTTAATAATCTAAGTTATTGGGGCTTCTTTGTTAACTGGGTTGGTTTGCTTTTTTCAGAACTGGAATTCGTTGAATTGCGACGTGAACTCTGCATAAATCTTTGCTCAGCTTCTTATTTGTTTCTTATAATAGTGACATAATAATGTCTCAGATCCAGTGCTGCTTCTATCTATGAAGATGAAAATCCAATAGGCTTCAACAATGCACCAGTTTGACTTAGCAGCACTAAATGTCCCCTTTCTGGTTCAAATTTGTGTACAGTAAAAGCTTAAATTATCTAGCTGCGAGAACAGCTTGTTGCACTTTGCATATGAGAACATGTCTCTTAGTTTCCCATAAACTGTAGTAGTTTGTGGACATAAAGCTTATAGAGGTTCTGTTCACTTGTTCGGCAGGTCTTTTTTTTTGCTCAAATATGACGACTGTGTACCACTAGTTGTCATTATGTTTCACCCCTCTGAGTTTCTTGGATGAGTGCTACCACTAGTCCATTTGCTGCTGAATCTGTAAACAGAATTAGTGATGTATTAAATATTAATGCATTAGTAATATATTATTGATTTATCATAAAACCAATCAAAAATTCAACGAAAGATAAGTACACAAGTTGTTTCATGTTCCCTTGTTTATTTTCATTAGACTGGAATGTGGGAGCAGCTCATCATTTGTTAACAGCATGAATGCCCTCATGCTGATCTTGTTGTCAACAAGCTGCATCCCTCTGTGCTGTCTTCACAAAAATGTTTATATTTACCACTTGTTTACAGATTCTTGAAGCACATAACAAAGAAATGGCAAGAAGAATTTTTGCAGAAATCATTAGAAATACTTGGGGATTATTTTCTAGTATATCACAACTGAACACGCTGAACATGTTTTTAGCAAATAACAAGATCAGCATGAGGGCATACTAATTAAGAAGCAAAACTATATTTCCGATGCAGCTTGTGCCAGCTGACCTGAAGTAACGATCTTGTGCTACTCTTACTCCTTGTCTCTTACTAGTTACTACCAGTCTAAAGTAATCTTGTGGTGCTATTACTCCTTGCCCAAAATATTTTTTGATTAAACATTGACGTGGTCTCCCTAAGGTTTGATACACTAACTGTACATTTCTATTAGAATATATTATTTCTGATAAAAAGACATCTGTGAAAGATTTTCATGACGTAGATGGTAACATCAATTTTATGTCAACAGTATATACCATTCTAATATATTGATGCATTTTTTTACTAACCTGTACCAGAGGGAATACATAGCTAACTTTATAGCTAACTTGAAGTGATGAGCTATACGTATATAGCTAACTTTGTACAGTAAAACATGCACACCTTTTGACCTTTATATATACTTTATTTATCCCCGCTACCATCACTGCATAAACATTGGTTAGTCTTAGTCATGCTTGGTCCAGGTGCTAAGCCATATATGTTGACTGTTGTTTCTCTATTTGCTAGTTTGCTTGCTGCTGGCTGCTTCAACGAAGTCCTGAACTACTACTTCTAGTTTCTCTCAGTCTTCTGTGGTTCTGCCCCTGCTGCTGGGCTGATCCTGCTACTGGATAGTGGATATACTGCTTGTTGAAGTCTGAACTTATGTGTCATTTGACTTTGTTAGACTTAAGCTGTTATGTACAACTTATGCATGCATGTACATTCACCTTCATGAACAGGCGCACCTCCGAATAACTAAGACATCAAACTTTGAAATTGATGATTGATAGAACTTCATTAGCAAAATTTTGTAAATAATCAACATGTTTGTTTGAGCTTATCAACTAAAATCAGTCTTAACTTTCAGCCATGAAACAGTGTTTTCTCGCACAAATCAGTCAAAACATTTTTCTTTTTCAGTCACGGAAACCATCAGCCAAATAGATCGTCTTAGATTTGAGTTGTTGTGAAACTTTTATGTAGTTTTATCTACTATTTTTTTGGCGTGAACTATTCTGCAACTTAATAATAAGATTGGATTAATTCACTCATATCATTCCCCTTGGAGGCTGAAGCCAAAAGTTTTCTTTTATATCACTATAAAAAAAAATAGGGATTTGCTATATTTTATATTTCAGACCTCTGAAATATAATATTTTTTCAGACGACGACTAATAACTTTTAGATCTTCATCCAATGATCTAAATCTATTAGCATAAATCATAATAAATAACTGATAAATTTTTTTCCTCTGAAAAAGACAAAAACAAAACTGCTTAGGCGTTTGAAATATAGGAAATATGAAAAAAATAACGTTCACGGTCGTTTTCAAATGATATGTGGACAAACCAAACTCTGTCTTGAATTTGGCACTTCCTCTAGTACCAACGAACGAATTTTGGTTCATGGGAACAAAGTATAAACTCGCTATCGCTGTCTAGGCAGCCATTGCGTTTCATAGGACAACTGGACACAACCACGATACGGTGTGTCACGTGCTGCCCTATGGGACAGAACACACCCCGCCACGTCATCCTCGCCCGCCTCGCAATCTCCGCCACCGCACAGCGCACACCATCAATCAAAACCAAAAAGTTCTCACACGCTGACGCCACCGGCACCGCATCTCCTCCCTTCCACTTCCACTCCAGTCCGCCGCTCCCATTCCCCCGCCGCCGCCATGGCCGCCGCCTCCGCCAACTCCCTCCTGCACGCGCCGGCGGCCCGCGGGGCGGCCGCGACCCGCTCGCCCCTCGCCCCTCCCGCGCCCACTCCCTTCCTCCGCCTCCGCGCTCGGCGCCCTCACCGCGCCCCCCTCCGCCTCCGTTCCGCCTCCCCGACCGCCGACCTCACCGCCTTTCCCCCGAACCCGAACGGGATCTTCGCGTCCGACCCGCCGCCCATCGACGTGGACGCCGCCACGGAGGCCGAGCTGCGGGAGAACGGGTTCCGCAGCACGCGCCGCACCAAGCTCATCTGCACCGTGGGCCCCGCCACCTCGGCCCCGGGCCAGCTCGAGGCGCTCGCCGTCGGCGGGATGAACGTGGCCCGGCTCAACATGTGCCACGGGGACCGGGAGTGGCACCGCGCCGCCATCCGCGCCGTCAGGAGGCTCAACGAGGAGAAGGGCTTCGCCGTCGCCGTCATGATGGACACCGAGGGCAGCGAGATCCACATGGGGGACCTCGGCGGCGCGTCCTCGGTCAAGGCGGAGGTGAGCTGCTCTCCTCATCGGTTTGTTTGGGCTTGGCGGTGCGGTTTTTACTTTTCAGAGTGAAGTAAGTAGCGAAGGCCTGCTCACTTATTTAAAACTACAAGTCTTGAACGTATTCAATGGAAGGAAGCTGTGCAATGTGGATGAGGTAGAAGGGTCAAGGGAGGGAGGGTGTTCGCCCGTTCGTCGATTTCTGCATTTAGTAATTCATACTTGTACTAGCCTGGCAAACCCAAATTCGCCGGAGTTCTCTCTTCAACCAAAATGCCTCAGTTGATCTACATTTTCCACTCAGGCTTGAAACCATTATAGAAGGGAAAACAATGCACGTTTGTTGTGAAACATTCGATACTGAAACTGGAATAATATTTCAGGGCTTTCAAAAGTAACTGAAACAACAACAACCAAGCCTCTTAGTCCCAGACAAGTTGGGGTAGGCTAGAGTTGAAACCCAACAAGAGACCCTAGTCACGGTTCAGGCACGTCAATAGCTGCTCTCCATGCATTTCTATCTAAACATAGATCTCTAGGTATATCCCAACTTTTTAGATCTCTCTTTATTGCCTCCCCCCACGTCAATTTCGGTCTACCTCTACATCTCCTCACATGAAAATCTTGGGCTAAAACTCCACAATGCACTGGTGCCTCTGGAGGTCTCCTTTGGACATGACCAAACCACCTCAACCGATGTTGGACCAACTTTTCTTCAATTGGTGCCACCCCTAGCCGGTCACGAATATCGTCATTTCGGACTCGGTCCATCCTTGTGTGGCCACAAATCCAGCGCAACATACGTATTTCCGCAACACTCATTTGTTGGACATGTCTTCTTTTAGTAGGCCAACATTCTGCTCCATACAACATAGCCGGTCTAATCGCCGTCCTATAAAACTTGCCTTTGAGCTTTTGTGGTACCCTCTTGTCACAGAGAATACCAGATGCTTGACGCCACTTCATCCACCCTGCTTTGATCCTATGGCTAACATCTGCATCAATATCTCCATCCTTCTGTAACATCGATCCAAGATACCGGAAGACATCTTTCTTAGGCACCACTTGGTCTTCCAAGCTCACCTCCCCCTCTTCCTGTGTAGCATTGCCGAAATCACATCTCATGTACTCAGTCTTAGTCCTGCTTATTCTAAACCCTTTGGACTCAAGGGTCTGCCGCCATAACTCCAGTTTCCTATTTACTCCTGTCTGACTTTCATCAACTAACACTACATCGTCTGCAAAAAGCATACACCAAGGGATATCTCCTTGTATGTCCCTCGTAACCTCATCCATAACCTAGGCAAAGAGATATGGGCAAACATTGAAACAAAATGCATGGTAAAAATTACCACGTATTCACTTTCTTTGCATGTCAGCTGGGTGCCTAGACTCTAATAAAAGTGACAGGCACTGAGCTTCTGAAAGTAGTATTCTAGATCATAGGCCTAAGCCTCGGCCCTCAGGTAGATTCTTGTACATAGTTAATGTTGATGTCCACATAGAAATGTAACTGGATGGTTGCATCTGGAGATACAGTGATAGTTATATTTTACATAATATATTGTATCATAATTCAAAGAAACAAAACTGCTTTTATAATTGTCAGCTGTTATTAGTGCTTGGATCACTACTCCAAAAAAAGAAAATTATCTGACCCTTCAGCTGTTTATTTTAAGTTATTAACAATACAGTTAGAAGCTTGGCTGCGCGCCTAAATTCCTTGTTTTCTTCAGTCACATTATTTGCCGAATGATTTGCATTTTCTTAGTATCAAAATGTTCCTGAAGTAATTAACAAATCCTGTCACATTTGTTGGATTCCACAGGATGGAGAAGTATGGACGTTTAGCGTTAGATCATTTGAATTGCCTCTCCCAGAACGAACTATTAATGTCAACTATGATGGATTTGCTGAAGGTATTTAAGCTAGCCTATTTGTTGATATTGTTTGTAGTTCTGTTCTTTTGCGTAACTTGGGTCTAAATCCTACACAGATGTTCGACTTGGTGATGAGCTTCTTGTGGATGGTGGAATGGCTCAGTTTGAGGTGATTGAGAAGATAGGACCAGATGTTAAGTGCCGTTGCACAGATCCTGGTTTATTGTTGCCACGTGCCAATCTTACATTCTGGCGTGACGGCAGTATCGTCCGTGAGAGGAATGCTATGCTTCCTACAATTTCATCAAAGGTAAATGCACTAGCATAATAAATGTCTTGCTGTAATTACCAAAAGGCTGTAAAGCAAAACCCTATTAAATCTATACCATTGCTTCGATCGATACCATGATCAGTTCAAAACATTGTGCACTCAAACTCATCTATGAATAATTTATCAGCTATTTCTAAGGAAGGCCGCGACCAACTAGAGTTGTTTAGTTGAGAAATGGAATCTTCTAGTAGTAGATATTAATATATAACAATGTTGCTCCTTTTCTTGTGACAACTTGTGCAGGATTGGCTTGACATAGACTTTGGAATTGCCGAAGGTGTAGATTTCATTGCTGTTTCATTTGTGAAGTCTGCAGAAGTAATTAAACACTTGAAAAGCTACATAGCTGCAAGGGGCCGTGGCAGGTACCAAGCGTATAATTTTATATTAATTTAAGTTTGTGCTTATTCAGAAGACTTTGTTCGGCATTGTTAAACTGATGATGGGTGTTCCTAGAACTGTTCTGGTTCTGGATGCTTAACCATTGTTGCTGGTTGCTTCCTGGGCACTGGTCAGCCCTGGGTGATTATTCATATTGGTAGCCATTTGATGGGATGCATTCAAATAATTTTGTTCGACAATGTGATTCACAGAAAAATTAGAACTTTTTAAAATTGCATGACCAACCTCAACCATAACTGGGTGTCATTTCAGCCCCTATAATTCTTCTGCATCCATTAAAAAACTGCCAGTATGTGTCCCCTGTTTTTGTTTGGTGTGCTACAATCATTTTGCCATTGTACATCCATCTCATGTTCTGTGGTTAGTTAGTAACACTGCACAAAGTTACCTAGCTTAATGTGTTTTCTTACTGTGTTTTCTTTGTGCTTTAATTAATTAGGCCTTGCAAGCATCCAGATAAAAGCATTCATTATGTTTTTATTACTAGAAATGCTGCAATGTTGTATTCCTGGCATGTTTCTTTCGTTTCATCAATATTTGCTGCCTGCTTACTCTAATGCTTTGTTGTATATGATCAGTGATTTAGCAGTCATTGCAAAAATTGAGAGCATTGACTCTTTAAAGAACCTGGAGGAGATCATCCGAGCATCAGATGGTGCCATGGTAGCCCGAGGGGACATGGGGGCACAGGTTCCCTTGGAGCAGGTCCCCTCAATACAACAAAAGATAGTTCAACTGTGCAGGCAGCTTAACAAGCCAGTCATTGTTGCTTCTCAGCTTCTCGAATCGATGATAGAGTATCCCACACCCACCAGGGCTGAAGTTGCAGATGTTTCTGAAGCTGTCCGCCAGCGAGCTGATGCTCTAATGCTTTCTGGCGAGTCAGCAATGGGGAGGTACCCGGATAAGGCTCTTAGTGTTCTAAGGAGCGTTAGCCTAAGGATTGAAAAGTGGTGGAGAGAGGAGAAGCGTCATGAGGCACTGGAACTTCAAAGTGTTTCATCTTCCTTCTCTGACAAGATATCTGAAGAAATCTGCATCTCAGCAGCTAAAATGGGTATCTGCTGCCATCTTCCTGTTGTTGCATGTTCCTATTATTGTGTTTACTCTCAGCAGCCAAATTGTGTTTACTCTCAGAACGTACGTATATGTATATCTAATCAAAACTGATTTCATTTGCAGCTAATGGCTTGGGAGTAGATGCTGTTTTTGTTTTCACGAAGACGGGCCACATGGCCTCCCTGCTCTCACGGTGCCGTCCCGACTGCCCTGTTTTCGCCTTCACAACCTCAACGTCTGTCAGGAGACGGCTGAACCTTCAGTGGGGCCTGATCCCCTTCCGCCTCAGCTTCTCCGACGACATGGAGAGCAACCTGAACCGCACCTTCTCCCTGCTCAAGGCCAGGGGCATGATCCAGTCTGGTGACCTCGTGATCGCCCTCTCAGACATGCTGCAGTCCATCCAGGTGATGAACGTACCCTAAGATAGAGCCTTATGTCCATGTGGCATGATTCTATATCAGATGGAACACGCAACATTATCGGCGCCTTGAAGGACGGGTCCTTTTTTCACTGTATTAGATGCTACTATGCTAGGCTTAGTCTGGCCCAGGGAACTGTGGCAATAATTTGTGACATTTCAGGCTGTTGTAGAACTTTTATATTACTTACTAGTATAGGCTTAGGTGTGCAAGTAGTTAGTTATTTTGATCTTTTTGCGTGATAAAGCGGTTTCGAGCTATGCTCCCCCGTGATGTTATACGATGATGCGTGCAGCTAATCTGCTTAAACTTTAGTTATCGACAATCTGTGTACTTGGCAAATGGGGATGGTGTGTTGATTTGTCTAAAAAAAATAACTTTGGCAATTTTTACAATGTTATGAGGTGTTATAAATAGAGAAATGAATTTTTGCGGGTGATATTGAACAATGAATGAAATTTAGGGCTGTAAAATCTTGACGTGTAAACACGAAGGATAAAAAAAAGTGAAGTTGATATGGCTTCAGCACAGCATAGCTTTATTAGACTGCCCATAATGTTCGATGCCGAAACAGCTCGTGAAATATTTTTTTTATTCGTTTAAGCACCGGTGCATCTACATGCATCATCGATGCCTGAGTTTTTTGGTTTTGGCATCGATGTCTGAGTTTTTTGGTTTCGGCATCATCAACTCCCGCAATGTTGTATCAGCTGATTTTTTCTCTCTTTCTGTTTCAGCGTTCTCTTTTTGTTTGACCATCGATATTTCATACATTATGGGTAGTCTAACCCCCTCAACTATTGAACGTCGACTACTTCACACCCCCAAACTATAAACTAGATGTTTTACCTCTGAACTTTCTAAAACCGGTCAAATAACCATCTCATGCGATTTTAGACGGTAGTTTTGCTACAATACCTTGATTTTGTTTTTTCTTTTTTATTTAATTTGGCTGAATCTTTAAAAAATCATAATAAATCATAGAAAAATCATAAAATAAAAAATCTAATTTTATTGGACTCTACATAAGTAGATCTACGTAGTCAACATATAATATACTTTAGAAAAAAGTTTTGTTGTACATTTAGATATATATTTTTGTTTAATTTATAGATACAGTTTCTTTCATCCAATTGTGGTGAATTTTTTACTCGGTTAAAAAAATCTATAGATTTACTCGGTTAACAACATGCAAAAAAAAAAAACGTGCCTCCTCTCCTGGCTCAGTTGGCTCACGGGAAGGACAGTAGCTCACGCAGTCACGCCAAGCTTCGATTCGTTCCACAAAGGGCAAGTTGCAACGAAGTAGACAACGATGAAGTCGTCTTGGGCCGAGATGGGCTGGCTGTTGTTCACCTGTGTGATCCCGTACACAGGTAGATCGAAAATGGACGGCACGGATCGTGACTGCAGAAGCTGTGCGTACCATCTCCCGTAGTTGGTTCTTCCCGATTCGTTCCCCACTCAAGCTCCGCCGCCGCGCTGTGCGTCCCGCCTCACGCCTCTGCCCTCTGGCGAAGGCCGCCGCCGACCGCCGCTGCTGCCGCCGCTGCTGTGCGCCATCCCCCCACAGAGAGCCGACGCGCAGCTTCCATTGGCTCCCCACTCCACACCAGTACACTGTCGCCGCCGGTGCTGTGCGCACCATCCCAGCGCGAGCAGCATTTGCCACCGAATCGGAGCGACGGCGCCTGCCATGTCGAGCCGGACGCGCCCGCTTTGTCTGAAGAAGCTGAAGCGCATCATTGGACGGCGCCTCCGCTCGGGAAGCCTCACCCCTGAGGCCGCGCGCCAACTCTGCGACGAGGTGCTCCCTTCGATCCAAAGCCGTTCCCCACCGCCGGCCGTTTCGGCAGCGGCGGACGTGTGGAGGGCCGACCGCCGCCCTTCCTGCGAGCTGGAGCGGTTCATCGGAGAGTGTTACCGCTCGGGGGACCTCGGCCCCGAGGACGCACTCGACCTGTTTGATGAATTGCTCCCTCAAGCGAGGCCTGGCTCCATTTACGCCATCAACCAACTGCTCACCACTTCGCTCGCGCCCGGGTCTCCTCCACCGTGCGTGACGGCCCTGCGCACGCCGTGTCCATGTTCAACCGTATGGCCCGAGCGGGCGCCAAGAAGGTGGCTCCAAACATAGCTACCTACACCATCCTCATCAGCTGCTGTTGCGATGCAGGCTGCTTGAACCTTGGCTTCGCTGCATTGGGCAAAATCGTTAAGGCGGGACTGAGGGCAGATGCCGTCACCTTCACGCCCCTGCTCAGGACCCTCTGTGCTGAGAAGAGGACGAGTGATGCAGTGGATATTGTGGTCAGACGGATGCCTGAGCTTGACTACACCCCCAATGTCTTCTCCTACAACACACTTCTCAAAGGTCTATGTGCTGAGAAGAAATGTGAAGAGGCTGTCGAGCTGATCCACATGATGGTAGAGGATGGAAATGACTGCCGACCTGATGTGGTGTCTTATAACACTGTAATTGATGGCTTCTTTAAAAAGGGTGAGGTAGGCAAAGCGTACACCCTGTTTCGTGAAATGCTTGATCGTGGGATCCCGCCAGATGTTGTGACTTGCAACTCAATCATTGATGGCCTATGCAAGGTTGATGCAAAGGACAAGGTTGATGCAATGGGCAAGGCCGAGGAGGTCCTTCGACAGATGTTTGACAAACATATTATGCGTAATTGCACTACATATAACAGTCTGATACATGGATATCTCTCTTTGGGACAGTGGAAAGATGCTGTCAGAATGCTCAAAGAGATGTCTAGAGATGGTCAACGGCCAGATGTTGTTACTTACAATATGCTCATAGACTATCTTTGTAAATCTGGATTGCGCACAGAAGCTAGAGAGATCTTTAATTCTATGATTCAGAGCGGTGAAAACCCCAATGCTGCCACCTATGCAAGTCTGCTTCATGGGTATGCTAACCTAGGGGATCTTGTTGAAATGAATAATCTCATAGATTTGATGGTGCGAAACGGAATACGACCTGGTCATTGTATCTTCAACATACAGATCTATGCATACAATAAATGTGGAAGGTTAGATGATGCAATGCTTACTTTTAACAAAATGCGTCAGCAAGGATTGGTGTCAAACATAGTCAACTACAACACGGTTATAGATGGGCTTTGCAAGATAGGCAGGCTGGACGATGCAATGTGTCAATTTTGTCAGATGATCGATGATGGATTGTCTCCCAATATTATAACATTTACGACCCTAATTCATGGTTTTTCTATGTACGGCAAATGGGAGAAGGCTGAGGAACTATTTTATGAGATGATGGATAGAGGCATTCCTCCTGATGCCACTGTCTTTAGTGCAATGATAGACAAGCTATTCAAAGAAGGAAATGTTACGGAGGCCCGAAAACTCTTTGATTTGATGCCACGTGGAGGAGCTAAACCTAATGTTGTTACCTATAATACAATGATTCATGGGTATTTCAGAGCTGGTGAAGTGGACGAAGTGATGAAGCTCCTTGATGATATGCTCTTGGTTGGCTTGAAACCCGATTTTGTTATCTTTAATACTTTACTTGATGGCATGGTCTCTGTGGGATTGAAACCTGATGTTGCTACCTGTAAGGCTTTGATTGATAGCTGCTGTGAAGAGGGTAGGATAGAGCACGTATTAACTGTGTTCAGAGAAATGTTGAGCAAGACAGATAAGACCAATACTATCAAGGAAAACACAATTTCGTGAGCATTATTTCAGATTGGAAGAACTGACATTGGGACGGAACTCATGCTGCAGATGGCCAAAATGGCTAAATAGAGAATGAAGTCTTAACCTTAACTAGGATGTGCTATGTTGTGCTTAAGTGTACTTGTTTGGAAGTGTCATCCACCTGGAGAAGTTAAGGTATGGTTTCTTATCTACCCTGAAGTATGTATATGGTAGATCTTCTTGTCTTTTTAAATTTCAGTGTTACGAATTCTGCAAGTTTGATCTTTTCTGAAGGATATGTATGAGGGGACTTCTTTCAATATAAGGGTCATCTTTATATCTGCCTCCATCCTTAGGCATTATTGTTTTAGAGCAATAGCCTTTATGTTTGCTGAAGAAACTGTATTTTCGTTTTTCTACTATTGAGGAGTTCAAAAAGACCTGGTCCGTAGTCTTATGATGAAGTCTTCTGATTTTAAAACATGTGTAGACCAAGTGTAACTGTGTAAGCCTCGTATCGCTGTTCCAGTATGGTATTTTTGCTCAAAGCTTTAAAAGTTGTTACACCAGCAGGAGCTAGTTCACGCATTTGAGAAAACAAGTCTACAATGATGCTTACAGATTAAGTTATTAATTTAATACAAGGTGATCTTCCTCTGGATCCAAGGACTAGTTATAGCTTAAAGCAAGCCAATGAAAGCATATCAAAGAGGAACAGAGGGAATAGTTGCAGACAAGTCATGGTCTGGCCACTGTAAAAAAAAAAAAGGCTAACAAGCAAGTTAACTGTTGCCATTATAGCATCTGTGCACTGCTTTGTTAGATTTTGAAATAGTGTGGCAACTAGCATGCTGAAGCTGAATATAGCATCCACGCTGTCAGGAGGCTCAACGAGGAGAAGGGCTTCGCCGTCGCCGTCATGATGGACACCGAGGGCAGCGAGATCCACATGGGGGACCTCGGCGGCGCGTCCTCGGTCGAGGCGGAGGTGAGCTGCTCTCTTCATCGGTTTGTTTAGGCTTGGCGGTGCAGTTTTTACTTTTCAGAGTGAACGTATTCAATGGAAGGAAGCTGTGCAATGTGGATGAGGTAGAAGGGAGGGAGGGTGTTCGCTCGTTCGTCAATTTCTGCATTTAGTAATTCATACTTGTACTAACCTGGCAAACCCAAATTCGCCGGAGTTCTCTCTTCAACCAAAATGGCTCAGTTGATCTACATTTTCCGCTCAGGCTTGAAACCATTATAGAAGGGAAAACAATGCACATTTGTTGTGAAACATTCGATACTGAAACTGGAAGAATATTTCAGGGCTTTCAAAAGTAACTGAAACATTGAAACAAGATGCATGGTAAAAATTACCATGTATTCACTGTCTTTGCATGTCAGCTGGGTGCCTAGACTCTAATAAAAGTGACAGGCACTGAACTTCTGAAAGTAGTATTCTAGATCATAGGCCTAAGCCTCGGCCCTCAGGTAGATTCTTGTACATAGTTAATGTTGATGTCCACATAGAAATGTAACTGGATGGTTGCATCTGGTGATACAGTGATAGTTATATTTTACATAATATATTGTATCATGATTCAAAGAAACAAAACTGCTTTTATAAATGTCAGCTGTTATTAGTGCTTGGATCACTACTCCAAAAAAAAAGAAAATTATCTGACCCTTCAGCTGTTTACTTTAAGTTATTAACAATACAGTTAGAAGCTTGGCTGCGCGCCTAAATTCCTTGTTTTCTTCAGTCACATTATTTGCCGAATGATTTGCATTTTCTTAGTATCAAAATGTTCCTGAAGTAATTAACAAATCGTGTCACATTTGTTGGGTTCCACAGGATGGAGAAGTATGGACGTTTAGCGTTAGATCATTTGAATTGCCTCTCCCAGAACGAACTATTAATGTCAACTATGATGGATTTGCTGAAGGTATTTAAGCTAGCCTATTTGTTGATATTGTTTGCAGTTCTGTTCTTTTGCGTAACATTGGGTCTAAATCCTACACAGATGTTCGACTTGGTGATGAGTTTCGTGTGGATGGTGGAATGGCTCGGTTTGAGGTGATTGAGAAGATAGGACCAGATGTTAAGTGCCGTTGCACAGATCCTGGTTTATTGTTGTCACGTGCCAATCTTACATTCTGGCGTGACGGCAGTATCGTCCGTGAGAGGAATGCTATGCTTCCTACAATTTCATCAAAGGTAAATGCACTAGCATAATAAATGTCTTGCTGTAACTACCAAAAGGCTGTAAAGCAAAACCCTATTAAATCTATACCATTGCTTCGATCGATACCATGATCAGTTCAAAACATTGTGCACTGAAACTCATCTATGAATAATTTATCAGCTATTTCTAAAGAAGGCTGCGACCAACTAGAGTTGTTTAGTTGAGAAATGGAATATTCTAGTAGTAGATATTAATATATAACAATGCTGCTCCATTTCTTGTGACAACTTGTGCAGGATTGTCTTGAGTGCTTGACATAGACTTTGGAATTGCCGAAGGTGTAGATTTCATCGCTGTTTCATTTGTCAAGTCTGCAGAAGTAATTAAACACTTGAAAAGCTACATAGCTGCAAGGGGCCGTGGCAGGTACCAAGCGTATAATTTTATATTAATTTAAGTTTGTGCTTATTCAGAAAACTTTATTCAGCATTGTTGAACTGATGATGGGTGTTCCTAGAACTGTTCTGGTTCTGGATGCTTAGCCATTGTTGCTGGTTGCTTCCTGGGCACTGGTCAGTCCTGGATGATTATTCATATTGGTAGCCATTTGATGGGATGCATTCAAATAATTTTGTTCAACAATGTGATTCACAGAAGAATTAGAACTTTTTAAAATTGCATGACCAACCTCAACCATAACTTAGTGTCATTTCAGCCCTTATAATTCTTCTGCATCCATTAAAAAACTGCCAGTATGTGTCCCCTGTTTTTGTTTGATGTGCTACAGTCATTTTGCCGTTGTACATCCATCTCATGTTCTGTGATTAGTTAGTGACACTGCACGAAGTTACCTAGTTTAAAACCTTTAAAGGCCCCAACTCCCTGAAAATATCAAGCTTACTGTGTTTTCTTTACGCTTTTAGGCCTTGTAAACATCCAGATAAAAGCATTGCATATGTTTTTATTACTAGAAATGTTGTATTCCTGACATGTTTCTTTCGTTTCATCATTATTTTCTGCCCGCTTACTCTAATGCTTTGTTGTATATGATCAGTGATTTAGCAGTCATTGCAAAAATTGAGAGCATTGACTCTTTAAAGAACCTGGAGGAGATCATCCGAGCATCAGATGGTGCCATGGTAGCCCGAGGGGATATGGGGGCACAGGTTCCCTTGGAGCAGGTCCCCTCAATACAACAAAAGATAGTTCAACTGTGCAGGCAGCTTAACAAGCCGTCATTGTTGCTTCTCAGCTTCTCGAATCGATGATAGTGTATCCCACACCCACCAGGGCTGAAGTATCAGATGTTTCTGAAGCTGTCCGCCAGCGAGCTGATGCTCTAATGCTTTCTGGCGAGTCAGCAATGGGGAGGTACCCGGATAAGGCTCTTAGTGTTGTAAGGAGCGTTAGCCTAAGGATTGAAAAGTGGTGGAGAGAGGAGAAGCGTCATGAGGCACTGGAACTTCAAAGTGTTTCATCTTCCTTCTCTGACAAGATATCTGAAGAAATCTGCATCTCAGCAGCTAAAATGGGTATCTGCTGCCTTCTTCCTGTTGCATGTTCCTATTATTGTGTTTACTCTCAGCAGCCAAATTGTGTTTACTCTCAGAACGTAAGTATATGTATATCTAATCAAAACTGATTTCATTTGCAGCTAATGGCTTGGGAGTAGACGCCGTTTTTGTTTTCACGAAGACTGGCCACATGGCCTCCCTGCTTTCACGGTGCTGTCCCGACTGCCCTGTTTTCGCCTTCACAACCTCAACATATGTCAGGAGACGGCTGAACCTCCAGTGGGGCCTGATCCCCTTCCGCCTCAGCTTCTCCGACGACATGGATAGCAACCTGAACTGCACCTTTTCCCTGCTCAAGGCCAGGGGCATGATCCAGTCTGGCGATCTCGTGATCGCCCTCTCAGACATGCTGCAGTCCATCCAGGTGATGAACGTACCCTAAGATAGAGCCTTATGTCCATGTCGCCTTTTTTACTGTATTAGATGCTACTATGCTAGTCTGGCCCAGGGAACTGTGGCAATAATTTGTGACATTCAGGCTGTTGTACAACTCTTATATTACTTATAGGCTTAGGTGTGCAAGTAGTTAGTTGTTTTGATATTTTTGCGTGATAAAGCGGTTTCGAGCTATGCTCCCCTGTAATGTTGTACGATGATGCGTGCAGCTAATCTACTTAAACTTTAGTTATCGACAATCTGTGTACTTGGCAAATGGGGATGGTGTGTAGATTTGTCTAAAAAATAACTTTGGCAATTTTTACAATGTTATGAGGTGTTATAAATAAAGGATAAATGAAACTTTGCAGGTGATATTGAACAATGAATGAAATTTAGGGCTGTAAAATCTTGATGTGTAAACACGAAGTTTAAAAAAAGTGAAGTTGATATCGCTTCAGAACAGCATAGCTTTATTAGCTGACGATGTAACTAGAAACATGAGTTGTGCAGTCAAACTTCAAAACCTGGAATTTGAAATCCCTATATATAACCGAGTTAAGGTTGAAAACGGACGGGATAAATCCCGTTCCGTCCGCAACCGTATTCCGTTTTTTCCCGTCCATTTTCGTTTTTTCCGAGATAAACGGAAACGGGAACGAAAACGAGATGGGGTGTTCCGGAAGCGGTAGCGAAAACGGTAGAGACTTTGTCCGTCCACATTTACGGAATACCGTTTTAATCCGGGATATCCCGCTTTCTTCCCGTTTTTGCTGTAATCCGGAATACGTCCATCTCCATTCTATACACGTTGGCCTGGCCCAATAGCCAATAGGCAAGGAAAACCCTAGACTCCCAGTCTCCCACACCACCTCCCGACCGATTCCGCGACGCACGCGCCCGCTGTCTGCTGGCTTCCTGCCCCACTCCCCCATCCGGCGACGCCACCGAGCTGGTACTGCCTGCTGGGCGCCATCGACCGCCACCGGCCTCTCGTCCAGGCTCGAAGAAGCTGCCCCCCCCCCCCCCCCCCCCCCCCCCCCAAAGACGTCTGCTGATGTCGCAAGCTGGAGGACGAGGTGGATCCATGCCACCTGAAAGACATTTGGGCCTGTCGAGCTACCTTCCGGAACCGCCGATGCCAGGTGCATCCTCTGTCAAAGACAGCACGAGCGGATCTGTTTCAGGTTTAGGTAAACCTCCTCTTCCTCTCAGACTCTGGTTCTCTTCTGTCAGCATCACTATCAGTATCACAGTATGAGCCGATATATACTTTGTGAACGTTGCAATTCTAGAAGAACTGAACTGTATAAGACAGCACGAGCGGATCTATACTTATAAGTAGTAAAGTAGCATAGCAGTATTTTACAAAGTAATACTAATACCTCTAAACATTCTGAAACACTTGATAGGGTCCAAGAGAAAAGGAAGTGAAGTTGCTAGCAAGGGAGCACTTGTGTCTGGGTCTTGGTCTTCACCAGGAAAACAGGGAGAACAACCAAGTATTGATGGTAGTGATGCACAGGCACAGGGCCAAGGTGCCGGACGTGCTGCAGATATTGTTTCTGTTCATGAGGAGGAGGATGGAGAGGCAAGTGAAGTTACAGTTAAAGGAAAAAGGCAGAAAAGGTGCACATCAGAAGTGTGGAAGTATTTTACCAAGAAAATAGAGATAGTCGAGGTGAATGGAAAGAAATATGAGCAACTATGGGGTCACTACAACTTTCCTAATTGCAGGACAAAGTATAGAGCTGAGTGCACCAATGACACTACTGGATTTAGGAACCATCTGAAGTCATCACACAACATTGTAAAAGGGCAGCTACAGCTCAAGGC
Organism: Coix lacryma-jobi var. lacryma-jobi; assembly: GCA_009763385.1. NCBI lineage: Eukaryota > Viridiplantae > Streptophyta > Magnoliopsida > Poales > Poaceae > Coix > Coix lacryma-jobi. The sequence goes on from CM019825.1 coordinate 171,964,679, forward strand.
AGAAAAGGATAATGGGAAAGATATCACAACAATACAGCCCTACAGGTATGATCAATAGGCTAGTATCAAAAAACTATACCTGGCAATATTGGACTTCTTCCAATACTGCTCTTGCTGTAGCATGCTTCCTTGATCCAAGATATAAGCACAAACTTGTAGAGTATTATATGGGAAAGTTCTATGGTGACTACTTTCAAATTAAACTTGATGAATTTGTTAGTGTTATAAAGGACTTGTATAAGTTTTATGCTACCTCTACAAACGCATCCTCAAAGGCAAATGGTGCTGTGAGTGCTCCTGAATTGGTCAGCCCAACAGATCCTGAGAATCAAGATGATGAACTTGAGAGTTTCTTATATGATGATTGTGGGATTGATAGAAATGAATTAAATGAGTTAGACAAATACATGACAGAGCCACTCTTGAAGCAAAATCCATTTGATATTTTAGCTTATTGGAAGAACAATACAGATAAATATCCAATTCTTGCACAAATTGCTCGGGATATGATGGCAATACAAGTGTCAACAATAGCTTCTGAGTCTGCATTTAGTGGGGCTGAGCGAATTGTTGATCCGCATCGTAATCGTTTAGATCCTGAGATGGTCCAAGCACTAATTTGCAGCAAAGACTGGATATATGCAGCAAACAAAGGTAATATTTTCCTTGGTTCTTCAATCTATTGTCACATATTATATTCCTATTCTGATCAATGAAGTAAAATATTGTGTGATGCATCTGTCTTTTTTTTAATTGTTTAGATCCCAGATACATTCCTCTATTGTGGCTGAATTAACACCTCCGGAGACGGTTCCTGTTACTACTGTCCCAAATGATGATGAGGTATTTTATAGTTGAAGACAATAATATAGCCTTATATTTCCATGTAATCATAAATATATATGTTGAAAATTGCAGGGAGAAGGGGAAAGTGATCCAGATGCAAAGAATGAAGATGGTGAGCCGTGAAAAACTGATGCTTGCTGTTGGTGATCCGTGAAAGAATGAGGACAATAAGATAGTTATGTTGTTTCTGTTGCTGTTTGTAAACCACTAAATATTTATGTTGTATGAGTTGGTGGACTAATGTAATTTTTATTTGTGAACATATCAACATATGTTGTATTGCTGTTTCTATTTGCCTGTTTGTGTTGAACAGTGCGAACATATGCTTTTTCTCACCTGGGAACATGTGGTATTGTACTAATAATATTTATGTGTGGTCAGTGGATATTTGGTACTGTACTTTGGTCTATTTATTTGAGCTATCATATACGGCATACATGTTCCGCTTTAAGTTTCCGTTTACCGTCCATTTTCGTCTATTTCCGATCGTATTTATCCGTTTTCGTATTACCGTTTATCCCGCTACTGTTTTCGCTCCTGGTTGTCCGGCTCCTGCTTCCGTTTCCGTCTAAAAATATGGAAACGAAAACGATAGAGCGATTTTCCGTTCGTTTTCGTCCGTTTTCAACCTTAAACCGAGTTGTGCAGGTCAAACTTCAAAACCTGGAATTTGAAATCCCTATATATAACCTTTCCTCTTATAGGTACTGATACATAATCTCCAATGCTATATTACATATCCACATATAGATGTAAAAGAAACCATTTGGTTGGAGAAGCTTTAGTCATCATTTTGACTAAACTGATTATTAATTAGAGTGGCCAGCCAGAAATGAGCCTATGGAGTTGCGAAGAATGAAATTTACGATCGTTGAATTTGACTTTTTAAATGCTTAGTTGTTGTCAACCTATCAATCTAACGGTGATGGGCGTAGCAGTAGAGTTACTCTAATACAGTAATGGTGATGTAAAGAACTTTCAATCTTAGTATAATAAATCTGAATCTTTTGATGGCAACAGTAACAAAACCATGGATCGATCATTTTACACAATCAACACTTATGATAGGTAAACAAAACGCATGCCCACGTACACATGAACAAATCATCTATAAAACAAATCAAATGGTAACACACACTCTCTTTGAAGTTTAACCTACTACAGTACTACTTGATCCCCAAGAGGCTTCCCCGGTACAACCCAACAGCACTACACAACTTCCCAAAATCCGCCACCTCCTTGTAGCCGCCGGTCCGCGGATTGTACACCCGCACGACGCTGCCATTGGGTGATCGCACCCAGAACGCAATGCGTCCATCGTCCAGCACCATCAACGGCCGCGCCATGACTTCGCCGCGGCGTAGAACCTTGCCCAGAGGAAGAGGCTCCACCCTCAGCCACGTTCCCTTGTCCAGATCCTTCGTCAGCACCCACATGTCCATGGCGTGGGCCAGGTAGTCGTGGTGCACGAACGCCAGGCAGCTGTTGAGCTCGACCAGGCTTAGGCTGTCGCTGCAGCAGTTGCGCTTGTCGGCGGAGAGCGGGCACTGGAGGAGCGCCGGCCTCCACTTCTCCGTCGCCATGTCGAACGAGGCGACGGCGTCGTACTCGGCCCCCTGAGGGATCAGGAAGTGCGCGACGCCGCCTCGGGTGACCGCCCAGTGCCGGGGCAGCGCCGTGCCGACGCGCACCGGAGGGCTCGGCGCCGGCCTCCACCGCTGCTGCTTGCCGCCGCCGCCGAGGGTGAGGATCTCGCAGGACTGCTTGGTCTCGCCGTGGCCGTCGGCGGCGTAGACGCGGAGCACCTTGTGCTCCCCCGTCGCGGGGACGTGCCCGAACACGTACGCCGATGACGTCTTGTTGCCGGTCGCGTACGCCGGGACGCTGGTGACGTCGCCCGTGGCCGGGTCGAGCACGCTGACGGCCGCCGTGCCGCCGGTGCCGACGAGGCAGAGGAGGCCGCCGGTGACGCCGAAGTGGCCGTTGCCCTGGCCGTCCAGCCGGGCGACCGTTTCGCCGGACGCCACGTCCACGAGCTTGAGGTCGACGCGGGAGATGTTGGCGGCGTCGTAGTCATAGACGGCGGCGACGAGGAGCGGGTTCGTCTTGCTGGTTGGCCGCCCGACGGTGCGGAGGCAGCCGAGGAGCTTGGTAGGCTGGCGCAGCTGCCCCTGCCCCTGCCCGCCGTCGGCGCCGCTGTTGCGCGGCGCGAGCGGATGATATGCCGTCGACGACATTGTTGATTTGATTACCTGCGGCTAGCTGCTAACTTGCAAAGCGCCGAATAGACAGATGGAAGCGAGCGATTGACGGATTGGGTCGTGAACTGATTGGTAAAATCTGATCGATGATGGTAGATGCGCAATGCGTCCCCGCTGCTCGCTCATATATAAGGACGACGACGACGGGCTTGCGCGGATGCGGCCGCGTACGTCTCACGTTCATATTCGCATCGGAATCGCCGGCCTCGATTAGGCCACGGCGCCGACTCGGTGTCATTCAATTGTACTGAAACTGAAACTTATTCCTTCTTCTGCTGTAACCTGTAACTAGACATGGATTAGACAACTAATCAACTATATATAGGCTGGCAGGGCCGGAGGATTGGATCGATCGATCGCGAGCGGTGTATAGCAATGCAATAATTCGCAGCATCCGGATCGATTACTAGCCTGCTGCCGCGCATTCAGATTACTAGCCCGCATTCAGATTACGTACGTCTGACAGTGCAGGAGACCCAGCAGTGTAATAACAGCTAACAAGAGAGCTATAGTCAGAACCCAGCAGTGTAGTAGACTAGTAGGAACATATGTACAACAGCAACCTGGATGTGGATGGATTCATCAGACTCGCCCCGGCTTTGGGGCTAGCAGCCAGTAGCCACTCCTGACCCACTGCACACTGCATGCACGCAGTTTCCTCTTTCTGCAGATGTTCCTGTCGTTCCTTTTCCTGCAAATGCGGGTGACAGTATTTTTCTCTCACAACAAATCAGTCTCGTAAATAAGTACAGGTCGCTTTAAGTCCTACCGAAAAGGATCTTAATCTCCCCGGTGTTCAGTCTCGTGATACGCATGTGCTAATAGCTAGCAAGTCAAGATTTGCAGTCTTGACCCTTGATCTCCGGCCGGTGTTTCCTACCGTACCTGCTGCATGAAGGAGCTATATGCATATATATGCATGCATTTTGCAAAATCCAGCAGCTCCGGCATGCAACTCGACCGATTTCGCGCATGTGGAAGCGATGAGACACGTGTGGCGTACTAGGATATATCAGGGTGACTAGCTTGGCATCATTATTCAGCTTTCGTACGTGCCATCCAGGGCCGGATCAGAGACGTTGGCACGTTGCTAGCCATCAAACGTCGCGCATGCATGGATCGTGTCTAGTTTCAGACGTGACTCACACGTGCTGGCCATGCGCAGTGTCTGAGAAAGCACTGGCCAGCCTAGGCCTACTACTTCGATCTGCTTATCGACAAAATTTGACCGGATCGGAGGCACACTAGTGATGATCTTCAGATTAACACTCCTTAAATTTCCTTGTTGTGTGGGGAGGGGCCTTGTCATTCACATTTCTGGGAGTTAGCTTCAATAGTGAAAACAGTCTAAAATCACTGATAATAACAATTTTTTAGTGGTGGCATGTGCCCTCACTCGGCACTACCTAGCTAGGTCCACCCCTGCTTATAGGTTGCCAAGGTGTGTTTTCAACAGCTATATATGTGTATGTGTTACTACAACAATGGTTATCCAACGGTTCAGTTTACATAGATTAATCAATAGAGTTGCTAAAATCTACCAGAAACACAATCACCTTAAATTATTTTTAGTGTGCATAGGGGGCCACGGCCCCTACTTGCCCCTACATCTGCCTCTGCCTATAGACCCAAGAGGAAGACCCCAAAACAGACGGTTGCATGTCATCCGGAAAAACGGACGCTAGATTTTCCGTAGATTGTGTAGAGACCGAGTCGCTTTAGGTTAAGAGCATGTTTGTTTTCTGGTAAAAAAAATTAGTCTGTCAAATCAGATGTTGCGACACTAATTTACTCTGTTAAAAATAAATTAAGTATAAAACTCTAAATCCTAATCCCTAAATGCAATAAAAAAATATTTCAAGCCTAGTAAGAGTGTGTAAGTTGATTCGAGGCCTGCAACATCCTGATTTGGTTTTTAGCGTCATTGACAGTGGGGTTCCAAAATGTTTTAAAGCAGGACTCATAGCTACCTAGGATTATAAAATAGACATAAACACAATTACCAAGTTAGTTAGGTTAGATCATACCTAAATAAATGTGGAGAATTTTTTCTCTTTAATATTAGGTATGGATATAGATCACTATACCACAACCCAAACTAGGGTCAGACCAAGGGTCGGTAAAAATATTGAAATGTCGTTGGTCAGTTGGTCGGTATAACTTAGTAACATACGGTCCGCCGCTATATTTTACTTTACCGTTCCAGGGTTGATCGATATTTTTATTTTGGTATAACATCAGATGATCGGTCGGTGAAGTTCATTTTTGGGTCCGTTGGTATATTAGATTGGGCACACCTAGCCACCTAAATTTTTGCGGAGCCCACATATCAGAGCATAGTTGGCGCCTAAAATGTAGTGGAGCCTGCCTGTCATATTAGTGCACCTTGGAGTGGAAAAATCCTATCTTTTGGGGGAAATTAGGAATATGGCCTCCAAAAAAGCTGTGTTTAGGAATCTGGCCTCTTTTTTTTGAATTTGGGAATCTGGCCTAAAAACAAAATTCATTTAGGAATATGACTTTCGTCAGTTTTGAGAGTTAACGGTGTTAACTATAGGGTAAAAAGACTATTTTACCCCTGTATAAAAAATAGCAGAGTTGTAAGTGCATTCGCCCCTAACGTGGGTTTTGGTTAATTAATGACAATCAAATTAGGGACTAACGGATCTATAAAAGCATGTTTGCAGGTGTTAGTCCTAGAAAGATTTGAAATGTTGAAATCTCATGAACAAAGCACGTTGGATACATTCGAACATAAAGATACCTAGCTCAAGTGGTGGTTTAAATTTTTGATTTTAAACTTGAGTTATAGGTAAGCCGGATTATCAAGAGGGTCACAAATTAGGTTGGCTAGATGTGAAGAAAAGTGCTCAAATCGACTAACTATAGTTTGCTTGAGCGACACCGCACAATCACGAACACATAGAGGTTTTATGTGTGGTCGGTAGTACCGACCATGGGTGGTCGGTAGTACCGACCATGGCTGCTCTGCGCAATGCTCTCTGGGTAAAGTTCATTTTTAAACTGGCGGTAGTACCGCCATCTTGTCGGTAGTAGCGGGCACCCAGACCATTCTAACAACCTCTCTGTGTAGGCGCGAATTTGACTTGGCGGTAGTACCGCCATATAGTCGGTACTACCGACCCTGGTCGGTAGAAAGTCATCTTCTGCAGACTTCTCTGTTCGCGCTCAAAATGGCTTGGCGGTAGTACCGCCATATAGTCGGTACTACCGACCATCGGTGGTACCGACCCAAGCCGGTAGAAAGGCAGATTTGCAGGGCTCTCTGTGTTGAGTCAAATTTGACTTGGCGGTAGTACCGCCATATAGTCGGTACTACCGACCCTCGGTGGTACCGACCCTGGTCGATAGTAACCGAGGGATTCTGCGGATCTCTCTGTTCCTGTGAAATGTGACTTGGCGATAGTACCGCCATATAGTCGGTACTACCGACCCTCGGTGGTACCGACCCTGGTCGGTAGTAACCGAGGATTTCTGCGGAGCTCTCTGATCGCGACCATTTTGGCCTGGCGGTAGTACCGCCATAAGGCCGGTACTACCGACCCTCGGTGGTACCGACCTGAGGCCGGTAGCTAGTTTTAGGTCAGATCCAGATCTATGCAACGGATAGTGACTGGTCGGTACTACCGACCAACCTCAGGACTGGGAGACTATAAATAGCTCTCCTCTTCTCTTTTGACCGTTACCCAATCATTCCACTCACTTATTGCGACCTAACTTCAGACAAAAGAGCCTCCAAGCATTGACTACTCCCCTCTCTCTCCCCTTTTGCTCCTAGATTCACTCTCTTGCAAGATTTGAGCTAGGGAAGTGAGATTAGAGAGTGAGAAGCTTCGATCTACGACTTGAGCACTTGGTTTCAATCTAGCCGGCTTGGTTTATGTCTATTACTCTTGAACTCTTTGAGCTCTAGCCGGTTAGGTGTTCTTCGTGGTAGCCCGTGTTGATACATTTGTGAGGGCTCCCCGAAGTGTTTGTATTTCCCCTGTGATTTCTAGTAGACAAACTCTAGTAGCCTTTGTGGTTGCTTGAGTGAGGCAAGGAGGTGAAATAGACTCCGACCTTGGTGGTCACCTCAACAATTAGGACGTAGGCACTCCTTAGTGGATTGGCCGAACCTCAGGATAAATCGTTGTATCCCGCGTGCTTGTTGTTATCTCTACTTTGCATATTATGCTTGTTGTTGTGTTCTTCGTGTTCTTCCTCTCCCTATCCCTTTCTTAGGTTGGGAAGGATCGATATACACCAAGGGAAGCAACCGAGGCTCGGTGAGAGTAGAATCTCTATCTATCATACTTAGGGAAGTGGGGTAAATTCTTGTATTACATTCATAGCTCACATACATTGGATTTGTAGTTCTTGTTTAGGATCTCGGTAGAGTCGTTTGTTTGTGTCGGTAGTACCGGTGTCTTACACCCGGTAGTACCTACCCAAACAAACCGGCAACACCGGTTGTTATCTAACTACTTTTTCTAGTTTGTGAAGTTTCAGATTGTTAAAAGTCACCTATTCACCCCCCCTCTAGGCTGATTTGATCGTTTCAATTGGTATCGGAGCCTAACCCTTGTGTTAGCGCTTCACCGCGTAAGGGAGAATCATGTCGACCCTAAGTCAAGAACAAGTTGATGACATTGTCAAGAGGGTTTCTACTCAGCTGCTAGAAGATCAAGCAAAGAAATTTGAAGATCAAATGAAAAAGATGAAAGATGAGATTGAGAGCTTGAGGCAAGCTTTGGGCAACAAAGGCGAAACATCTGGAAGCGGAGAAAATCCGCCAACGCCTAAAGAAGATAAGAGAAAGGAAGATGAAGAGAAAGGCAAGAGGGAGAAGGAGTTCTCTAGCATGTCTTATGACTATAGCCAAATGGGCAAAGTCCTTCAATTGCCTAGCGTCAATCTAGGCAATGTAAGTGCATCTAGCCCTTAGTGGGTTTTGGTGAATTGAGTGACAACATAATTAAAGGTCTAACAAGTTTGCTAAGTGTATCAAAGGTTCAACAAGAAAAGCAAACTTGATGGTATTCCACATAGTGTTGAAATGAAGGCCAAAATTGTGTATTGTTGTATTGGAAGATCATGGAAACAATCTTGTTCAAGCAAAAGACAACAATGCAAATAGAGTTGATGATATGGCTTCTATGTTGTGGGTTATCATGGCATCATGAGAAAGCAAGCATATTTGGCAAATGACAAGTGAGACATGGATTGATGATTTTGGAATGGTCTCAATAATGGGTTGCTTTTCATGAACAAGAAGAGTTTGATAGTGAACTAGCTTTGATCAAGGTTGAAAAATGAATCGAGAATGCATAAGTGAGTGAAAGTCAAGCAAAGGTCAAATGACAAGGACTTAACTCATGTTGGATATATGTCATCTCTACATTGGTTTGCTTGTATGGATAAAGATTTGGAGAATCACTTTGCATTGATTTGATCAAGCTAGAAGTATGAAGATGGAGATTGAAGTGAGTGTTGAGTGTCAAGCCAAAATGGAGAGAATGTAAGGAACCGTGAATTGGCTTGACCATATTGATGTTGATTAATATATGACACTCTATGTTAAGTTTGATTGATCTCAACATTCATATCTATAAGATGTTCAAGCAAAGATCACAATATTGAAGAAATGATTATTCAATGGATGCTTAATGTGATGTGACTTGAGTATGGCTTGATAGGGTGAAGATAGCAAGGAAAGAGCTTCGAGGTACTAAGCGACGGTGAAGGTCAAGGAGACTGAGGTACTATGGCTAAGGTGAAGAAGAGAGTACTTGCATTGAGTCGAGGTACTAATCAAGCTATGAGGAGTCATATTGTGTTGAGGATCAAATCATTAGTTGAAGTGACTTGAAGCCATGGATTGAACTCATATGTGTGGAAATGGTTCAAGTCACATGCTCAAGGTGTGCTTGCTCAAAGAAAGGAGACAAAGATGATTGCAACCCCTTTTGGAGTGATATCAAGAAGAAATGGCATATGAAGACATTGAAGACTCACGTGGTTAAAATGGTTATATTTTCTTTATCTTGAGTATAGTTATGCCGTACTATCAAGGGGGATGCAATACGAATCATAGACAAGTCTCAAGTGCTCAAACTAACCGAACCCGAGTGCTAACATGAGGGAAAACACTTAGCACTGCACCTGCACTTGTTGATCTTGGGCTTGTTCTCTGTAGGGTTGGATAGCCCTCGAAACAAGCTTTCCGGAAAGTCCAAGATCACTAAAATCGGAGTTCAGAGTAAAAAGTTATGGCGTTTTTCGTGAGGTCACATGTGCTGTCTCAGGGAGCTGTGGCAGTGCTGCTCTATCGAGCGGCAGTGCCGGGCTAAGTGCGGCAGTGCCGGGCCTGTACAACCAGTAACGGCTAGTTTTTGACCTCTAACGGCTAGTTTTGAGTGTGGGGGGTATATATACCCACCCCACGCCTCCAGGTGAGGCTGCTGATGCTCAGTTCACTCCCAACCATTCCCAAGCCATTTGAGAGCTCTCCCCAACCCTCTCTTTGTGAGAGTGACATGCTTAGTGCATGATTAAGTGTTGGGGCTGTGTGATTAAGAGCTAGAGAGCAGATTAGAGCGTTCCAATCCTTGAGCACTTATCGGGCTTCGTCGATCTTCGTTGTGCATCTTTTACTCTTGGAGGTGAAGCCTCCTAGACGGCTAGGTGTCGCCCGGCGAGCTCCCATGCTTGTGGGTTTGGCCCCGATCTACTTCATACAACACATTTGGCTTGGTTGAGTTGGTTCTGCAGGTTCAGGAAACCAAGAGCAACACTTCTATTCATATAGATCTGGTTTTCTGTGGCTAGTTTTTGAATTGCAGGCTCGAGCAGTTTGTTGGCGCAGCAGTACCGGGCTGAGGCCGACAGTGCCGGGGTGCGGCAGTGCCGGGCTTAGGGCGGTAGTGCCGGGTATCTCTAACAAAGATTTGAGCTGTGATTTTTAACAGGCCTATTCACCCCCTCTAGGCGACATCAAGGTCCTTTCAGGCAAACCACCCGCCTTTGATGGAATCAACTACAATGATTGGGCACACAAGATGAAGCTACATCTCCTTGCCGCAAGAGCTTGGGAGATTGTCGAGAATGGACCAAGTCATGTTGAAGGCGAAGAGTTCACCGAAAATGATGTGATTGAGTTTCAACAAAATGTTCAAGCCACATCATTGATTCTATCATGCCTTAAGCCCGGAGAAAGCAACAAGGTACATTGAATGGAGAATGCCAAGAAGATTTGGGACACTCTCAGAGTATCATATGAGGGTGATGCAAGTGTGAGGAAGTGCAACATAGAGCTTCTTCAAGGAAAGATCGAGAACTTCACTATCAAGAGTGGTGAAACCACTCAACAAATGTTTGATAGATTCATGACCTTGATCAACAAGATTAGAGCTCTCGGAGACAAAAAGTGGGATGACAACTCAGCTGCAAGAAAGCTATTGAGAGCATATAGGAAGAAGAACAAGACACTTGCATCAATCATCATGGAGAGACCTAACTATGAGAGCATGGGACCTCATGAGATGCTTGCCAAAATAAAGCATCATAAAGTCTTGGATGATGAAGCTATAGAAGATCAAGAAGCTAGTAAAAAGAAGGTGGTAGCTCTCAAGGCAAACCAAGAAGAAGGAAGCAAGGCCCAAAATGACTCATCTAGTGAAGGAAGTGATGACTCCGATGATGAGATTGCGCTTCTTGTGAAGAACTTTAGAAGATTCATGAGAAAGAAAATGTACAAGAAGGGCAAAGGTGGATACTTCAAAAGGTCAAAGAAGAGAAATTGCTATGAGTGTGGTGTGGATGATCACTTCATTGCCGATTGTCCACAAAAGAAGAACAAGACCAAGTTTAGCAAGAGTGATGACAAGAAGCAAAGAAGAAGAAGAGGTGGTGAAGCTCATCTTGGTGAAGAGTGGTTCTCGGGAGATGACTCAAGTGATGAAGAGAAGAGCAAGGGCAAGGAGAAGGAGAAGGGAGCGGCTAACATCGCCATACACAAGACCTCTTCTCCAACATGTCTACATCGACCACTTCATCACGCTTGTTCAAGAGTCTCTCCGACGACGAGGATGACTTCACTCATTCTTGCTTCATGGCCAAGGATGAGAAGGTATCATCTAACTCTCCTACTTGTTCTAGTGATGAATATAGTGATGATGATATGTATGAATTTGAGCTTAGCATAATTAGAAATTTTGGTAAGAAAGGTGGACCTAAAATCTTAAAATTGCTCACTAAGTTAGAGAGTCGGAATGAGAGTCTTGCTTTGCAAGGGGAATTGATCTCTCAAGAGAGAGAAAAGAACCTTGCATTGGAAGCCTCTCTTGCCGAGGAGAAGCTGAAGGTTGAGAAATTGACCGCGGAACTATCTTTAGCCAATGACTCTAACAAGAAGTTGGTTAAGGAGTGTTCCACGAGCAATGACTCAATAGCTAGTCTAAAGAATGAGGTTAGCTTGGTTCAAGAAAGCCTCACAAGCTTTCAAGATAAATATAAAACTCTTGAACTAAGCTACAACACTCTTTGGAATAGCACCTCTTCAACCTCTCTTAAGGATTCCGATAGCTCTAATGCCTTAACTAGTAATGGTTGCAATAGATGCTATAAACTTGATATAAATGCTTGTGCAACTAACCTTGTTGAGCTAGAGAAGAAAGACAAGGAGATTCATAGGTTGAACATGATCTTGAGGAATGGGTGCAAGTGCAAGGTGCAACAACCAAAAGACATCCTCAAGACGACAAGACATCCATCCATCAAGGATGGGATTGGCTACAATAGGTATGGTGGCAAGGCCAATGGAAGGAAGATGGTCAATGGGGTACCCTTTGTTAACTTTAACAAAGGGGTTCCTCTCTTTGACCTCATGAACAAGGCCAACAAGACTGCCAATCCAAAAGCTCCACTTGCTAATGGTAAGGTCAACAAGGAGAAGCAAGTGGAGGTCCCCAAGCAACAAAAGCCAATGTCAAGAAACTATACATGTGACTACTTGTGTTGTTGGGGAGAGAACAACAAGATTGTCGTTAAGTATGTTGGTGCACTCAAGAAGAGAGAGATTATGAGGAATGTTTGGGTGCCCAAAGTTTATGTGACTAACCCCCTAGGACCCAATCTCACTTGGGTACCTAAATCAAGAACATAATCTTGTTTTGTAGGAATATGCCTCCGGTGGAACAAGTTGGGTGTTGGATAGTGGATGCACCAATCATATGACCGGGGCAAAAGAAATGTTCACCTCCTTTCAACCAAGCAACGATTCATGCAACAACATTGTGTTTGGTGACAATGGAAAAGGAGAAGTGCTTGGTTTGGGTAAAATTGTTATCTCAACTGACAATTCCATATCTAATGTGTTACTTGTGCATTCGTTGAGTTACAATTTGTTATCTGTTTCTCAACTTTGTGAAATGGGTTACGATTGTCTCTTTACAGATAAGGGTGTGACCGTCTCTAGAAGAAGGGATTCCTCTATTGCATTTAAAGGTGTGTTGAAGGGAAAGCTTTACCTAGTTGACTTCTCAACTAGTAAAGTGGAACCTAAGACATGCCTAATGGCAAAATCTAGCATGAGCTGGCTTTGGCATCGCCGACTAGCTCATGTTGGGATGAGGAACTTGGCCCAACTTCAAAGAGAAGGGCGCATCCTTGGACTAACAAATGTTTCTTTTGAGAAAGATAGAATTTGCAGTGCGTGCCAAGCCGGAAAGCAAGTTGGAGCAAAACATCCAATAAAGAACATTGTGTCAACCACAAGACCATTGGATCTATTACATATGGACCTCATCGGACCCGTTGCTTATCAAAGCATCGGTGGTAACAAATATGGTTTTGTTATTGTTGATGACTATTCTCGCTTCACTTGGGTGTTCTTTTTAGCAGACAAAAGTGAAACGCAAGACATCTTCAAGAAGTTTGCTAGAAGAGCCCAAAATGAGTTTGATCTCAAGATCAAGAAAGTGAGAAGCGACAACAGAACCGAGTTTAGGAACACCAACATAGAAGAGTACCTTGATGATGAAGGAATCAAGCATGAGTTCTCCGTTCCATACACCCCACAACAAAATGGGGTTGTGGAAAGGAAGAATAGAACTCTTGTTGAAGCTGCAAGATCTATGTTGGATGAGTACAAGACGTCTCATAGCTTTTGGGCGGAGGCGATGAACACGACGTGTCATGCAATCAACCGTCTCTACCTCCACAAGCTAAGGGACAAGACGCCATATGAGCTTCTAACTGGTAACAAACCGAAGGTGCACTACTTTAGAGTCTTTGGCTGCAAGTGTTTCATACTTAACAAGAGGGCCAAAAGCTCAAAGTTTGCACCTAAGGTACACGAAGGCTTTCTACTTGGTTATGGTACTAACGAACACGGCTACCGTGTATTCAATAATGCCACCGACACTATTGAGTTAATGGTAGACGTGACTTTTGATGAATCCGACGGCTCCCAAAAGGAGCAAGTCAATGATGAGCTTGTAGGTAATGACGTGTCTCCATCCGAAGCTATCAAGAAGCTTGCAACTGGTGATGTGAGGCCCGTTGAAATTCAAGATGAAGAAGATGATCCATCACACACTCCACAAGATTCTCATGTCCATCATGTGCATTCAAATGCACATGATGAAGCTTCCGCAACTCCGAATGGTGGAAGTGTGAATGATGTTCAAGTGATACATCAAGTTGATGATCAAGCACAAGCTCAACATGATGACCGACAAGATAATGGGGACATCCACATATATGATGAAGATGATGAAGATGGACCCATTCAAAGGAGATCACTTGTGCCTCATCCAAGAGTTCATCATACAGTTCAACGGGATCATCCCGTTGACAACATATTGGGGAGCATACGACGTGGGGTAACAACACGTTCTCGTTTAGCAAGTTTTTGTGAACATTACTTGTTTGTCTCCTCTTTGGAACCTCTTAGGGTGGAAGAAGCACTTGATGATCCGGACTGGGTGATGGCTATGCAAGAAGAGCTGAACAACTTCACCAGGAATGAAGTCTGGTCCTTGGTAGAAAGTCCCAATCAAAATGTGATAGGAACCAAATGGGTCTTCCGCAACAAACAAGACGAGCATGGCGTGGTGACAAGGAACAAAGCATGGTTGGTGGCTCAAGGTTTCACTCAAATTGAAGGTTTGGATTTTGGGGAAACCTATGCACCTGTAGCTAGGCTTGAGTCAATTCGTATATTGCTTGCCTTTGCTACTCACCATGATTTCAAGCTATATCAAATGGACGTGAAAAGTGCATTCCTCAATGGCCCCCTCTCCGAATTGGTATATGTGGAGCAACCACCGGGTTTTGAAGATCCCAAATATCCCATTCACGTCTACAAGCTCGACAAGGCGCTCTATGGGCTCAAACAAGCCCCTAGAGCTTGGTATGATTGTCTTAAGGACTTCCTACTCAAGAAGGGTTTTGAGATAGGGAAGGCTGATGCTACTTTATTTACTTGCAAAGTCGATAATGATATCTTTGTGTGCCAAATATATGTCGATGACATAATATTTGGTAGTACTAATGTGGCTTTTTGTGAGGAATTTAGTAGGATCATGACCAAAAGGTTCGAGATGTCCATGATGGGTGACTTGAAGTACTTTCTCGGATTCCAAATCAAGCAACTCAAGGATGACACGTTCATCAGTCAAACAAAGTATACAAGGGACATGCTTAAGAAGTTTGAGATGGACAAGGCCAAACCCATCAAGACTCCCATGCCGACCAATGTACATCTTGATCTAAATGAGGATGGTAAGCCGGTGAACCAAAAGGTATATCGCTCTATGATCGGTTCATTGCTTTACCTTTGTGCATCTAGGCCCGATATCATGCTTAGTGTGTGCATGTGTGCGAGGTTTCAAGCTAATCCGAAAGAATGTCATATTATGGCCGTTAAGAGAATCTTTCGATACTTAGTGCACACTTCGAATCTTGGCTTGTGGTATCCCACGGGCTCCACTTTCGATCTACTTGGCTATTCCGATTCGGACTATGCCGGTTGCAAGGTAGATCGGAAGAGCACTACCGGGACTTGCCAATTTATTGGAAGGTCTTTGGTATCTTGGAGTTCTAAGAAATAAAATAGTGTTGCCTTATCCACCGCCGAAGCCGAGTATGTGGCGATCGGCGCATGCTGTGCTCAACTACTTTGGAAGAAGCAAACACTAAAAGATTTCGGATGTGAGCAAAACAAAATTCCACTTTTGTGTGACAATGAGAGTGCCATCAAACTAGCAAACAATCCCGTAAATCATTCTCGCACAAAACACATAGACATCCTACATCATTTCTTGAGAGACCACGAAGCCAAAGGAGATGTCGCATTACACCATGTGAGCACCGAAAAGCAACTAGCCGATATCTTCACAAAGCCATTAGATGAGTCAAGATTTTGTGCCTTGAGGAGTGAACTAAATATCATTGATTCTCGTAACGTGGCTTGATGTCTTGCACACATTTGTTTTCACCTAGAGACCTAGAAAAATGGTTTGAAAAATATTGTGTGTGATTTCAAAATCTATTTTGCATGTTCCACTTGTGTCCATAGTTATGTACTGCTTGTATGAAATCTGGACATCATTGGAGTGTGTGTAGTATACCACACAAAGTTCTCCTAGAATAGCTCTCTGTCCATTCTGGAAGTGAACGGTCGGTAGTACCGACCTAAGGGCCGGTAGTACCGACCCCTTATGGTCGGTAGTACCAACCGGGTTTGACCCGGGTATAAATGGCTGCGGTGAAAAGTTTTTTTAACCCTATCCAGTCAAAATCGCTTTCACCGCAGCCGCCACCATCAGCCTGTGCCCTCTAGCCGCCGCGCCCTCTCTCTCCTCGATCTCTCTCCTCCTTCACCCAAATCCAAATCCCTCCCGTGGGAAGGTGCGGAGGAGCAAGGAGATCATCTTGGTGGTGTTCGTGAAGCCCGGAAGTTCTTTCTCCATCGGATTTCGGCCTCTTCTCCTCGAGTAGCAAGGTACTAGGGTGTTCATGCCCGATCTCTCAATGTACCTTGTTCTAGGTCGATTCCTTTGGTAGGATTGTCCTCTCTAGTGTGTAGATGCTTCTAGGATGTATATTGTGCAAGTTTATGGGCGATTTGTGTGATTGGATTGAAGTAAACCGCACGCTGCAGTGCGGTCGGTAGTACTGACCACTACGGGCGGTAGTACCGACCGCGCGCAGTGAGCAGTTTTCTTCCCCGATTTTGATCATCGTCTTTGCTACATCCTTTGAAGTAGTCTTGTTATCACCTTGTGTCTCATATCGGTCTATGCTATCTTTTTCTAGATGTCGCATAGCCGGAGGACCTCTCGTGATGCTCGTCAGGCTAGAGATGAGGAAGAGGAAGAATATGTTGGATTGGAGCAAGGTGGTGTGCAGCCGGGAGAGCCGCAGCAACGCAATCATGGGCGTCGTGCTAGGCCCAGTGGGAGCAGTGAGGATGTCACTCGACAGGTCCGTGGACGTTCGTCCGGGGCCTCGCGGGGCGTCAGAGTGTTGACAGCGGCAGGGGAGGTGGCAGCAGTCATGCCGATGGGAGTGGACACGCTCCTCCTCCGCCACCACCGCCTCCTGTCAACGGCCCTCCCGGTCGTCTGCACAGCGTGATTGTGGGCGGACAGTTGTTGGAGGTCGGTCCGGACAGAGAAGGTCATGCTATGGATCCTAGAGTTAGGCCTCCGTCTCCTCAGACATCCGGGTTGTTGCTGATCAACCGGGTGTTCCATCTGCATGGTCAAGCAGCTGCTCAAATGGTTGGTCCTGCATATCCGAGGAATGTGTTGGATTACTCAGATAGAAAGAGGGCAAATATGTTGAGGGAGCAGCGTTTGGAGAACCCCTACCGCTACATCAGAGATGACTCAGTTGACAGACGTTTTTGGTCCCGCTTTCAGCAGGACTTCTATGTGTCTGTCCTCTGGAAGGGCTACTGTGTGAAGGGGCGTCCTCCGCTTATTGAGCACAAGCGCTTGGCCATCCGATCCTTATCTGATAAAGATTCAGAGCAGATGGACAGTTTGCTGCAAAGGTTAGAGGAATGGAGGATTTTGGGACTTATCTCCGGTGAGCACAACTGGAATCAGGAGATTATCTGTCAGTTTTGGGCCACTTTGTACATTGATCAGCCTAACAAGGTACTTCATTGGATGACCCAAGGGGTGCATTATAGATGTGACTTTGTTACCTTTGCTAGGCTGCTGGGTTTCAACAATGAAGATTGAAGTGCTCCAAGGCTTTCAGAGATGTATGGTGAGGGGATCTACCCATCAGAGATTCAGGATGCTGGGATCTATCTGCCTAACATCGTGGCAAACTTTCAGGTGAGTGGCTTGAAGTCCTATTATTTTGTTTTGAACAATTTGATGAGGGCCACTCTGGATACGAAGGTCGGGGACAACACATTCTTAAGAAGTGATGCTCCTAAGGTCCTATGCAAGTTCTGTAAGGACCTGTGTGGCCTAGAGGGGGGGAGAATAGGCCTGTCAAAAATCACAGCTCAAAACTTAATTAGATAAGCCTGGCACTACCGCTATGTGCCCGGCACTGCCGCTGCCCGGCACTGCCGGCCCCAGCGCGGTACTGCCGCGCAGTGTGAGACCAGAAGCTGCAATTCTGCGGATACATGGGTGTATGCCGAGTCTCTGTGTGATGAGTGATTGTCAACGGAGATGATGCGCATGTTCTTTGGCTTGTGTTGTGCAGGTGTCGAGCACGGAGACAGTGATCGATGGCGGGTGAAGGTCAAGTTGCGACGTGCCGTGCCGACGGACCGGGCGCGATGAAGGATGGGCGTGCCGTGCGGCGGACGTGCCATGCCGATGTATCGGACGGTGAAGGGCGGACGTGGACTTGGACTGATGGACTGGAGGCCGGAGGATCAGCTGTGGTGGCTGGCAGCCTGCGACAGCGACAAGCGGAGAAGTGCGATCATGTCGGTGGAAAGGGTGCACAGGCGGTGCATCCCCTCTACGACGCCGGTTTGTTGGTAGAGCCCGGGAAAAACCAACGGTGGACGGTTTCCAGGTTTGGGCCTCAAAACCTGGGTGCTGGGTTTCCAGGTTGAGCCACAAAACCTGGGCGCGACGGTTTCCAGGTTGAGCCTCAAAACCTGGGCGTGGGCCGGTTTCCGAGTTTGGGCCTCAAAACTCGGGCGCGGACGGTTTCCGAGTTTGGCCACAAAACTCGGGCTGGAGGCTGGTTTCCCGGTTTGGGCCTCAAAACCGGGGGCTGATGGAAAAGGCTGGTTTCCCGGTTTGGGCCGCAAAACCGGGGGTGCAGAGTGGTGGCGGCACGTGGCGGCGATCTGAAGGTTGCGTGGAGGCGACGCGGAAGACCGTGCGGGCGTGGCCGTCGGATCTACCTACCACCAGCGGGTGGACTAGAATAGCCTTAGGGTTAGGCTGGTCCGTTCTGTAATTAGAGTAGAGAGGGGTAGAGTAGGAAATAGACTTAGGCTAGGTTAGTATAAGTAGTCTAGGGGAGACACCCTCCTCCCCATCTCAATCTCAGTTAGAGCTTTCATTTCCTAGGGTTTCCACTCTCCCACACCCCAGCTTTAGCTAGTTGAGATCCGCAGAGAGACTCCACTCTGTGTACTGTTGATTCGAGGAAGTGAGGCCGTATCCTCACCTTGGATCCCATCTCTTGGTGTCAATTCGCGTTTTGATTTCATGTTCATCATGTTCTTCGCGGATTGCTTTGTGCCTTGAGTTTTCCCGTCGCTTGATCTTTGTGCTCGGTTCATCTTTCACGATTCCGTTTGAACTGAGTTGCTCTAGATCGTGAGGCACTTCTTTCCACCGAAAGAAATCATCTCTAACCTCACGGTCTAGGAGATCGATCAAGTTTTAGTTTCGGGTCTCTTTTTCTTCTTTCCCCCGAATTCCTTCGATTCACCGATGTGGAGTTAGGTTCGAGCCATGATCTCTTAGAGATAGCTCACTAACCTCCTTGTGACTCCTCAGATCGAATCCCAAGCCTAGAGCACTTGATTCGGAGGAGATCGGGTTGAATCGCCGGAGTTTCAGTGCAGTCGCGGGGTGACCGGACGCTCTGTCGGGCTGACCGGACGCACGCTTTCAGAGTCCGGTCGTTGAGCACGGCGCCAAGCTTTTCTGCGTACTGACCGGACGCTCTCGACCGGACGCTCTGTTTGCATTTCGACCGGACGCTACGCTTGCACTGTTCCCGTGTCATTGTCTCATCTGACCGGACGCTCAGTGAACGACCGGACGTTTGAGCTCCGTGCGTCCGGTCGCGAACAGAGAGCTCCCAGAGCTGTTTTCTGACGACCGGACGCGTCCGGTCCCTGCTGACCGGACGCAAGCCAGAGTCCGGTCGCTGCAGTTTCGCGCGTCTTCGTTCGCGGTTCGTTCGTTCTTGATTGGATTTGAGTTCCGTCTTTTGGGTTGGCTTTCTAGGGTTGTCTAGTGTCCCGCTGTGCTTCTAGGAAGCATCCACCCTACATCTAGGGTCGTGGACATTAGCAAGCTCTAGGTTTCGCTTTTGGGGTTGATCTTGGGACAGTGGCATCTAGTTTCCGAAAGGAAATTTTTGAAGCTCCCATTCACCCCCCCTCTGGTCGCTTTCGGGTAGCTTCTCGGTCCTTCAATTGGTATCGGAGCGGGTTAAGGATCTTTCACCTTAGCCGGTTCCAGATCCACCGAAGGCGACATGGATCGCGGCGTGGGCAAACCGCCGTTTTTCGATGGGACGAACTATGCGTATTGGAAGATACGTATGTCGGCCTATTTACAGAGCTTGGGCGTTTCGATCTGGGATATTTGCAACTCCCCTGATTACGTGGTCTTGGCTGCTCGTGTGACTCAACAGCAGGTCGATGAGCACGATGCCAATAGCCGAGCCCGTAATGCTCTTTTCTCTTGTTTGAGCATGGGTGAGTTTGATCGTGTTTCTCACCTCGCTACGGCTCGGGAGATCTGGGACACTCTCATGCGTTTTCATGAGGGCACCTCTCAAGTCAAAACCCGACTCTACGAGTCGTTCAAGCGAGAGTATGAGAACTTTAGACATCAACCTGGCGAGAGCATAGAAAGTTTATTCGCTCGCTTTCAGGTGATTGTCAACAGGATGAGGGCTAACAGAGAGCAGTTGCCATTTGACGATCATGAGCGTGCTTTGAAGCTTTTGCACACTCTTGACCGTTCGATGTGGGACTCCAAGGTTCAGGCAATCATCGAATCGCCGAACTATGAGACTCTCACCTGCGACGAGCTCTTCAGTAAGCTCAAGTCCAGTGAGATTGATGCTATGGCGAGGGCTTCTTTTGAAAATCCTTCTCGCCCGTCCATGGCTTTGGTTTCCGGCTCTTCCTCTAACCCCTCAGCTGGCTTTGCGCTTTCTTCTCTCTTCTCTGTGACAGAGGACCAGCTGGAGTCTTTGGGAGACGACGAGTTGGCTTTGCTTGCCAACCGGTTCTCGCGGTTCCACAACAACCGCATGAACCGTCGTCGCGGAGGAGGACGCACCGGATGCTACGAGTGCGGCGACCCCGACCACTTCATCGCCGACTGCCCCAAGAAGAAGAACAAGCATCTTGGGAAGGGTGATCACGGCCACAGGCGCGACTCCAAGTACAAGGAGAAGCACGTTCCCCCAAGGCACAAGAAGCGGGGCGGCTTCAACAAAGAGTACATCAAGAAGAAGTACTTGGAGAAGCAGCAGGCTGAGCAGCGAGCGTTCTTCGCCACGCTCAGCGACGTCGACGGCTCGGATGACGACTCCGCTCGATCGAGTGATGACGAGTCCGAGAAGAAGAAGCTGGAGGACACGTTCAACGGCTTGTGCTTCTTCGCCGGCGACGAAGGCCTGTGTACCATGGCGCTCGGAGATGAGGTCGACGGCGAGCCGGAGCGTACCCCTCGGAACGACGACGACGACGACACCTCCCAGGTATCTCTCACCTACGACGAGCTTTCCTCCGAGGTTGAGAAGTTGACTGCTGCCCTCCTTAGTCAAGACAAGTTGCTTAGGCGTGCCGCTAGAGAGTGCAAGGAGTTTAGGCAGAAGTGGGAGGACACGGTGAAGGAGCTTGAGTTCGCTCGGTCCACCGTGGTTGTGTCGGAGGAGTTGGAGTGCGAGAATTGCGCCGCGCACATGACGGATCTTCTCACTCTGAGGAGTAAGTATGCTGCGCTGGTAGATGAGGTGGATGAGCTCCGAGCTAGACCGCAGCTGTTGGGTGCGTGCAAGACTTGTCCTGTCTTGCAATCCGAGTTGGCAGAGAAGAATGCCAAGCTTGAGTCTTTTGAGAAGGCCGGCTCGGATAGCACTTGTGTCAAGAGATGTGCTTTGTGTGAGGGCCTGGAGCAGGAGATGGCAAATGTGAGGCATGACAAGGTGCGTACCGAGGAGGAAAACACATACCTTCGGACCGTCTTGTCATGGGTGTCTTGTGGTGAGCCTCAGCTCGGGATGATGATCTCCCAATTCAAGCGAGCTGCTGGGGCTCCTGGTGTAGGTCTTGGCCAGAGTGTTGATCTTTCAGCTTTTGGTAAGATTGGAGAGTCTAGTGGTCTGAACCCCTGTGAGAAGCCCAACTCCACCACTACTCCCAAACTAACCAAGCTTCCACCCAAAGAGTCTGCCAAGCCTGTCACCAAGGATGGAGTTATAGTTGAATCCCCCAAGGCTCCACCCAAGAATCCACAATGGCAACCCAAGCCCAATCACCTAAAGAACAAGCTTGACACAATGCCACCCATCCGAGAGGAGTTGCCACAGAAGGGCAAGGGCAAGGTGAACCATACCCACATCCCTGCAAACCAACAACCCCCTTTGCGCGCGGTGAGGTTTCAGTGTGACTTTTGTGGGCGGGATGGTCACCTGAGTGAGTTCTGCTTTAGGCGCAGGAGAGAGGCGCGCCGAGCTAGGGAGATGCAGAACCCGGACATGTTTCACCCAGCTCGTGGTGGACATGCTCCGAAGCCTCAGGGGAGAGCTGCTAGGTCTGGAGGGAAGCATACCCAGCCTAGGCAGCAGGAGAGAGCCCCTAGGAGGGAGACTAGGCCTAGAGGTAGAGCACCTCAGTTTGTGAGGCCTAGGCAGGAGAGAGCTCCGAGGAGAGACGCTAGAGTTGAGCAGCAGGCTCCTAGGCGTAGACCTCGTAGAGAGCGTGCCCGACGGGGTCCTGCTTTTGCAGGTAACGGACCCCGTGGCGGAGGCTTTGTTGAGCGCTTTGTCCCACCGCAGGTAGAGTTTCGCGGTGAGCGCTTCTTCCCCAGCGGACCACGTTTTCCTGTGCGTGGTGATCGCTATCCCCCTAGACAGGATGGTTTTTACACTGACCGTTCTTTTGAGCAGCCGGCCCAACACTGGTTTCCTTCTTATCTTACTAACCCCAGTGTTGGACCGTATGTTCACCCTATGTCTTTTTATTGATGTAGGAGGAGCGGTTGGAGGACATTTGGCTTGTGGATTCCGGTTGCTCGAGGCACATGACCGGAAATGCCAAATGGTTCTCCAGCCATAGTCCGGTCGCCGGAAAGGAGTACATAACCTTCGGCGACAAAGGTAAGGGCAAGGTATTGTCCGTTGGTGCAGTGCGGGTTAATGAGCACTTTGTGTTGCGCGAGGTTGCTCTTGTTTCTAACCTGCATTTTAACTTGCTTTCTGTTTCGCAACTTTTTCGTGAAGGCTATGAGATTCGTTTCAAACCGAACCTTAGCCGGATCTTAGATCCTCAGGGTGATCTTGTATGTCTGATTTCACCCTTTGGGAATGTCTTTCGCGCGAATTTCTCAAAGTCGTTTGGATCTTCTCGCTGTCTTTTGGCTAGCCCTTCTTCTTCTGATCTTTGGAAGTGGCATAGGAGGCTCGGTCACCTGAGTTTTGACTTGCTTACAAGACTTAGCTCACTTGGCTTAATCCGAGGATTGCCCAAGCTTTCGTTGGAGAAGGATCTAGTTTGCCATGCTTGCCGGCATGGAAAGATGGTTGCTGCTCCCCACCATCCTTTGACCAAGGTTATGACCTCGCACCCCGGAGAGCTTTTGCATATGGACCTTGTTGGTCCGGCTCGGGTGAGCTCGGTTGGTGGGAAGTGGTATGTGCTTGTTATTGTTGACGACTTTTCGAGGTATTCGTGGGTCTTCTTTTTAGTTGAGAAGTCCGAGACATTCTCCTTCGCTCGCGATCTGATTTTGCGTCTTCAGAACGAGTTCCCTTTGAACTCGATGCGAGCGATTAGAAGTGATAATGGTTCCGAGTTTAAAAATTCGGATTTTGAGAAGTTTTGTAAATGCCTTGGTTTGGAGCATCAGTTTTCTTCTCCCTATACACCACCCCAAAATGGTGTTGTAGAGAGGAAGAATCGGACCCTTGTTGAGATGGCCAGGACGATGCTTGATGAGCATAGGACTCCTAGGCGCTATTGGGCCGAAGCTATGAACACTGCATGCTATATTTCGAATCGCATTTTTCTGAGAGTGTTTTTGAAGAAGACCTCTTATGAGTTGCGTTTTGGTCGCCAGCCCAAGGTGAGTTATTTTAGAGTCTTTGGTTGCCACTGTTTTATATTGAAAAAGGGCAACCTAGACAAGTTTGAGTCTCGTTCTTCTGACGGTGTGTTTTTGGGTTATGGCACTCACACTCGAGCTTATCGTGTACTTAACCTTGACACTAACCGAGTCATGGAGACATCAGATGTCACCTTCGACGAGACTCTTGTTTCTCCTTCTTCTCGTTTTGAGCGTGCAGGTGATCACGAGGTTGGAGAGCCTCTTTTCGATGACGAGGAAGAGGGTGCTGAAGGTATAGATGATCCAGCGCCCCCTCCGCCTGCCGCGCCGCCGGGAGCGGCTTCGACGACGACCCGTGGCCCCGAGACGTCTTCTTCCTGGGGGCCGTGGGATCCACCTCGCGCGGTACCTTTTGTACCCGGGGTGGAACCAGCTACTGTTGAGGGGGAGGTTACTTCTTCCCGGGAGGCGCCACGACACATCCAGCGCCAGCACCCCCCTGAACAGATGATCGGAGACATCGACGAGCGAGTTACTCGCTCCAGGTCACAGCACATCTCGCACTTTGCTCATTCTGCTTTTGTTGCGTCTTTTGAGCCCCGAGATGTTGGACACGCATTGACGGATCCGGATTGGGTCAATGCCATGCATGAGGAGTTAGAGAACTTTGAGCGAAATCGGGTTTGGGTTCTAGTGCCACCACCTCCTGACTGTAAACCTATTGGGACAAAATGGGTATTTAAAAACAAGCAAGGAGAGGAGGGCCACATTGTGAGAAACAAGGCCCGGCTTGTAGCGAAGGGTTATAGTCAGAAGGAAGGGATAGATTATGAGGAGACCTTCGCTCCTGTAGCTCGTTTGGAGGCTATTAGGATACTCTTGGCTTATGCTGCATCCATGGGTTTCAAACTTTTTCAAATGGATGTCAAGAGTGCCTTCTTAAACGGCTATATTGAGGAGGAGGTCTATGTCCAGCAACCCCCCGGTTTTGAAAATCCCAAGTTTCCAAACCATGTCTTTAAACTCCACAAAGCTTTGTATGGTTTGAAACAAGCCCCTAGAGCCTGGTATGAGAGATTAAAAACCTTTTTGCTAGCTAAGGGTTTTAAAATGGGATGTGTAGATAAAACGCTCTTTCTCCTCAAGCAAGGCAAAGATACTCTCTTGATCCAAATTTACGTGGATGATATCATTTTCGGTGGTTCTTCTCACGCTTTGGTTGCCAAGTTTGCAGATACTATGAGCAGGGAGTTCGAGATGAGCATGATGGGCGAGCTGACTTTCTTTCTCGGGTTGCAAATTAAGCAATCCCGAGAGGGGACGTTTGTGCACCAGGGCAAGTACACAAGGGACTTGCTGAAGCGGTTCGACATGGGTGAGGCCAAGCCTCTTCCAACGCCCATGTCGACGACGACTGCCCTGGATGCTGACACGGATGGAGAAGCAGTGGACCAGAAGGAGTACCGCAGCATGATTGGATCGCTGCTCTACCTGACGGCGACACGGCCGGACATTCAGTTCGCCGTGTGCTTGTGCGCGCGCTTTCAGGCTTCGCCACGCACTTCTCACCGTCAGGCGGTGAAGCGCATCCTCAGGTACCTTCGTTTCACGCCTGAGCTCGGGATTTGGTATTCTGCTTCTTCCACCCTCTCGCTTTGTGGCTTTTCTGATGCTGATTTTGCTGGTTGTCGCATTGAGCGCAAGTCTACTTCAGGGACTTGCCAGTTTATTGGATCTTCTCTTGTGTCGTGGTCTTCTCGCAAGCAGTCTAGTGTCGCTCAGTCTACCACGGAGGCTGAATATGTTGCTGCGGCTAGCTGTTGTTCCCAGTTACTCTGGATGATGGCCACTTTGCGTGATTTTGGTTTGAGCTTTACTCGAGTTCCTTTGCTTTGTGACAGCACGAGTGCCATTAGCGTTGCTAAAAACCCTGTGCTTCACTCGAAAACCAAACACATTGATGTGCGCTTTCATTTCTTGCGAGACCACCAGGAGAAGGGTGATATCGACCTTCGCCATGTCGATACTCATCACCAATTGGCTGATATTTTCACCAAGCCTTTAGACGAATCAACCTTTAATAGGTTGAGGGGTGAGCTTGGTGTGTGTTTCCCCTTTTAGATGGGGGAAGCATTTTGAGATGTACAGACTGACTCTTTTATTTTGAGGCTCTTTTCTTTTGAGTTTCTTGAGTCTTTCCAATTGGTATCTTCCTTCTTTCAGTTTTGTGTCGGACATACGCATTTACGTTCTGAGCTTTATGTCTATATTCACTAGAATGTAATTATGCTCTTGTTAGTATTGCTCCGATACTTATGATGATGCTTGTAGCTTATGCTCTTTCTGATCACTGTTACATGTTATGAGCGAGCTATTTTTGGAATGGTGAATTATGCCTAATGTATATAAATCTGAAAATGTTCACCATTGAGATATGCAACTAGCATGTGTAGGGTGTGTTGAGTCCATTCCTGCTTTTCATATATGCTAGGTTGCTATGTCTCTAGTTCTGAGTCATTCACTTGCTTGGTTGTTCATAACTTGCTTAAAATCTGAACCAAGTATTGTTGAATTGAAAAGATCGAGATGGGATTGCTTGTCAACACCTCATGGTATTGAGACTGTTTCTCATTGCACTTTGAGTTAAACTTGAGCCATGTAGTGTATGACCGAAACCGTTGCTTTAAGCTTCTGATTGCTTCGGCATAGGCTTCGCACGGTTGAAAAGTTAGGCGATGACAAGCTTTCAACCTCTCGCAATCACATGCTAAAAATGAACTTGTGAATTCTTTTACCGCTGCAACTCCGATATGAATTTGAAATCACAAGTATATGTTTCATTCCTATGCATGATGATTGAACTTTGCTAGGGGTAGTTCACCTTGTATATATGCTTAGCACTTGCTTGGATTCCTTCTATACATGTCTAGTGCTATGTTGATGGTGACTATCCTTTTGGCTTAAAACTGCTCACATGCTCATATGCTTCATATTTCGTATAAGTGATCAGTTTGAGCCTTTGCTATTTGAGTGCTTAATTGAGATGCTGGAGCTATACTGATTAGAGCATCTTTGCACTCTTTTGACTATATCCTTGAAGCTCCTAACTTGCATTTTGACTTCATATGCATTGTGGAAGGAGATCTTGTGTTCAGGGGGAGTTTATGTGAAGAGAGTTGCTTCTCCGATACCTTTTGGCCTTGATAAGTGCATTTTCAACTAGGGGGAGAAATTTACGTAAATCATATGCCCTGAAAATCTTTTGTCCTAGTTGCTTGCATTTGTCGAGGGGGAGTTTGCTAGTTGTGTTGAGCCGTTGCCTCTGTCTTGAGGGACTAGCAAACGTTCCTAGCTTTTCATGAGCTTTCATAAGCTTTTTCATTTGGCTTTCAATTGGTA
Organism: Coix lacryma-jobi var. lacryma-jobi; assembly: GCA_009763385.1. Classification (NCBI taxonomy): domain Eukaryota; kingdom Viridiplantae; phylum Streptophyta; class Magnoliopsida; order Poales; family Poaceae; genus Coix; species Coix lacryma-jobi. Next base: position 171,991,701 of record CM019825.1, read on the forward strand.
TCGTCTGGTGTGCTTTCCCATTTGGTTTGGGTTGATTTTCAACTGGTTCGGAGTGATTTTCTTGCTAGTTGTGTTGAGCCTCTGTGCCTCTATCTTGAGGGACTAGCATTTTGCTTCTGTTGTCCTCCGATCTTCAATTGGTATCTGCTAGCGGTGTTGAGCCTGTTCTACCTCTTCTTGAGGGCTAGCTTTGCTTTGCTTGGTTGCGTCGAGCCGTTGCCCATGTCTTTGGGGACCAAGTTTTTGCTTCATCCACTTGACCTTCTTTGGCTTTTGTTAGGCTTTTGGGTCATTTGGTTGGGTTTTCTCTTCTCACTCCTTCCTACCTCCTTCTTCTTATTCATGATTTGTTGTGGAGTTGACAATGCACTCATCAAGGGGGAGATTGCGGATACATGGGTGTATGCCGAGTCTCTGTGTGATGAGTGATTGTCAACGGAGATGATGCGCATGTTCTTTGGCTTGTGTTGTGCAGGTGTCGAGCACGGAGACAGTGATCGATGGCGGGTGAAGGTCAAGTTGCGACGTGCCGTGCCGACGGACCGGGCGCGATGAAGGATGGGCGTGCCGTGCGGCGGACGTGCCATGCCGATGTATCGGACGGTGAAGGGCGGACGTGGACTTGGACTGATGGACTGGAGGCCGGAGGATCAGCTGTGGTGGCTGGCAGCCTGCGACAGCGACAAGCGGAGAAGTGCGATCATGTCGGTGGAAAGGGTGCACAGGCGGTGCATCCCCTCTACGACGCCGGTTTGTTGGTAGAGCCCGGGAAAAACCAACGGTGGACGGTTTCCAGGTTTGGGCCTCAAAACCTGGGTGCTGGGTTTCCAGGTTGAGCCACAAAACCTGGGCGCGACGGTTTCCAGGTTGAGCCTCAAAACCTGGGCGTGGGCCGGTTTCCGAGTTTGGGCCTCAAAACTCGGGCGCGGACGGTTTCCGAGTTTGGCCACAAAACTCGGGCTGGAGGCTGGTTTCCCGGTTTGGGCCTCAAAACCGGGGGCTGATGGAAAAGGCTGGTTTCCCGGTTTGGGCCGCAAAACCGGGGGTGCAGAGTGGTGGCGGCACGTGGCGGCGATCTGAAGGTTGCGTGGAGGCGACGCGGAAGACCGTGCGGGCGTGGCCGTCGGATCTACCTACCACCAGCGGGTGGACTAGAATAGCCTTAGGGTTAGGCTGGTCCGTTCTGTAATTAGAGTAGAGAGGGGTAGAGTAGGAAATAGACTTAGGCTAGGTTAGTATAAGTAGTCTAGGGGAGACACCCTCCTCCCCATCTCAATCTCAGTTAGAGCTTTCATTTCCTAGGGTTTCCACTCTCCCACACCCCAGCTTTAGCTAGTTGAGATCCGCAGAGAGACTCCACTCTGTGTACTGTTGATTCGAGGAAGTGAGGCCGTATCCTCACCTTGGATCCCATCTCTTGGTGTCAATTCGCGTTTTGATTTCATGTTCATCATGTTCTTCGCGGATTGCTTTGTGCCTTGAGTTTTCCCGTCGCTTGATCTTTGTGCTCGGTTCATCTTTCACGATTCCGTTTGAACTGAGTTGCTCTAGATCGTGAGGCACTTCTTTCCACCGAAAGAAATCATCTCTAACCTCACGGTCTAGGAGATCGATCAAGTTTTAGTTTCGGGTCTCTTTTTCTTCTTTCCCCCGAATTCCTTCGATTCACCGATGTGGAGTTAGGTTCGAGCCATGATCTCTTAGAGATAGCTCACTAACCTCCTTGTGACTCCTCAGATCGAATCCCAAGCCTAGAGCACTTGATTCGGAGGAGATCGGGTTGAATCGCCGGAGTTTCAGTGCAGTCGCGGGGTGACCGGACGCTCTGTCGGGCTGACCGGACGCACGCTTTCAGAGTCCGGTCGTTGAGCACGGCGCCAAGCTTTTCTGCGTACTGACCGGACGCTCTCGACCGGACGCTCTGTTTGCATTTCGACCGGACGCTACGCTTGCACTGTTCCCGTGTCATTGTCTCATCTGACCGGACGCTCAGTGAACGACCGGACGTTTGAGCTCCGTGCGTCCGGTCGCGAACAGAGAGCTCCCAGAGCTGTTTTCTGACGACCGGACGCGTCCGGTCCCTGCTGACCGGACGCAAGCCAGAGTCCGGTCGCTGCAGTTTCGCGCGTCTTCGTTCGCGGTTCGTTCGTTCTTGATTGGATTTGAGTTCCGTCTTTTGGGTTGGCTTTCTAGGGTTGTCTAGTGTCCCGCTGTGCTTCTAGGAAGCATCCACCCTACATCTAGGGTCGTGGACATTAGCAAGCTCTAGGTTTCGCTTTTGGGGTTGATCTTGGGACAGTGGCATCTAGTTTCCGAAAGGAAATTTTTGAAGCTCCCATTCACCCCCCCTCTGGTCGCTTTCGGGTAGCTTCTCGGTCCTTCAAATTCGAAATCCAGCCACAACTAACTGATTCTATATGAATAGAAATGCTACAACAAGTTCTATGAACCAGCAGAACCAACTACTCCAAGCCAAATAAGAGGAATAAAGTAGATCGGGCCAAACCCTAGAATCTATCACAAGCTCATGAATATGAAGAATGAAACTAAGCAAGCACAAGAGACAAGTGATTTATCCCGTGGTTCAGCTCGCCACCAAGGCTTGCCTACCTCCACGTTGTTGAGGTTGACCACTTAGGTCATGAGCTTTGCAACTCTACCTCGTTCTCAAGTCAAGGAACCAAATCCTTGAGGTGAGGGGTAATAATACAAGCTGAACAATCGATTACAAACCTCCCTAGGCCGCCACACAAGTTGGCAAGGCTCTAGGGTGACGCCTAGCCGGCTAGGGTTCCAAGAACCCAAGAGTAATAGAAGCAAATCCACCGGCTATGGCTCAAATCAAGTGCTCTAGGAAGTAGATCTCGGCTAGGGCTTCTCTTTGATGAAGGTTTAAGCCTCTCAATCACTTGGAATCAATGGAAATCGAAGGATTGGTGAGAGGGGAGTTGAGAGCCTTCAATGGGGAAGAGAGAAGCTTGTCTGGAGGTAGGTGACGAGTTATGGTCGTGGATACCCGTTGGGGTGGAAGGGAGATGGAGTAAATATCTCCTCCCTGCCAACGGTTATAATAAGTCGCGGCAGTGCCGGCCGAAGCCCGGCAGTGCCGCGGCCCGGCACTGCCGCGACAAGAGCGGCACTGCCTTGCCTACCAATCAGACAGGGTTGGATTGGAATTCAGTGCAGCTGTCTTTGGTTAGAAACATGGATGGCTTGGGTTGGTTTGAGCACATGTCATTCAGCCATAGCAATGTATTTGCATTCCCCCTTGATAGTACGGCATTCCTATAACTCAAATTCAAATGAAAAAGCTTGATATATCACTTTGAGTCCGGATCCAATGAAATGTAGTATGGGGGGTCCACCAACGTACATACACCATCCTTTCTTATCATAACCTGCTTATCAACTTCATGAATCTCATTAGTTCTCCAATCGTGTGGTCATTATCACCAAAACCCACAATTAGGGCTTGATTGACTTACAATCTCCCCCTTTTTGGTGATTGATGACAACACAATCGAAGCTTACAATAAAAGGGTACAATACTTGAGATTTAGAAGCTTAGGTGTGAAACCTCCCCCTAAATGTGTGAATGAGAGCTGAAATCTTGAATTGGCATTAGAGGCCAACATTCACATATTCAAGAGTGAGAGATAGGTTCAGTTTCACATCTAATAGCTTTGTGGGGTGCAACTAAACTGTGTCAAGAATAATACGTGATGCGAATGACAGTTTAAGCACATCAGAGATGTTTGCTGTCTTTCTGCCAGAGCGGCACGGCGTGGCACTGTCGGCCCTGGAGCGGCACTGCCGCTCAGGCTACAGACAGCAAACGCAGCGGAATTAACACAAAGCCACAAAGCATAATCAATAACAGAACTAAACAAGATAACACATGCTAGATAAGCAGGTAAAAGTACATGTCCACATCCAAGCCTAAGAAGTAGTACCATAGAGTAATATTACAAACATAGAGTTTTGAACGAATCAAACTCCCTCACAACTCACAACTACTAACATGATGGGGACATGAACAGAAAGAAAGTGTTGTACCCCCTTCTCTTCACCTAATTCTCCCCCTTTGGCAACAAGTCACCAAAAAGAGAGAAGTAGAGAAGAGAAGAGTGTCCAAACACTCACTCATCATTCGAAGCTATCTTGTCCCACTGAACTTCTTCTTCCTCCTCATCATCATCATCGTCATCATCGTCGTCGTCGGACTCTACCACGGCCTTTCCCTGACGGTGAGTGGAACTGGTGTAGCGGGTCGAGGTCGAGACACGTGTAGAACGACGGGGTGGCACAGGCACTATCTCCTCCTGCTCCTCATCTCCATCTGAGTCTATGTCATCTGAGTCGAGACTGGAGAGGTCGAAGTGAGGTGGAGAGCGGGGTGGAGGTAACGGCGAACGTCCCGCCCGCTCTCGCTCTGCTCGCTGCTCAACGAGTGCCTGGTGAGCTGTCTGGGCTGCGTAGGTGCAAGTAGAGAAGATGGCCTTGATCCATTTGGCCAACTTGCTCTTCTTCTTCCTCGGATAGGAAGGGCGGGTGCTCTCTGGCCTGTCAGCTGCTGCTGCCCCTGCTGCTACTCCTCTCTTCTTCTCTGCACGGTACGGCTCATGCAACCCATCCTTAGCAAAGGTATAGCCGGAAACCATCTCAATCATAAACATGATGTAGGGGGCATAGAGAATTGTCTTCCTAGCATCCTCGGCTGCAACCTGAAGCTCAGTCCATATAAAGCTGGATATGGAAAAGCGATTAGCCCCTGGGGCCATCCTAGCCAACATGTTCCTGCCATATCCATACAAGTTAGAATGGGACCCACTATTTGGGTTGAGAGTTTGCCTGAAGAGGTTGTTCAACATGTAATAAAAACCTTGTAGTCCCTTGACCAACCCATCTGCCTTCCGAGGGTCCTCATACATGAAAGCAATCTCAGAATCTGTCAAAGTCCTCTCATCATGCAGGTTATCATACTCTCTATCCTCGCTGCCCAAACCGAGGATCCTACTAAAGGTCTCATAAGTGACTGTGGCGTAACGGCCCTAATCCCATGGCCCACCGGTCCCTATCATCCACTGACAGCTGAACTGATGTTCCGTGTGATTAAGACTGTTCGTCACCGGGCTGCATCAGCGCCCATCGTCCGCAGGATCATCTCACCATTCGGTTACAGCACTGGATACTTTTACAAATAACATCGGAATATAGAGCGGAAGACTTAGATAACATTAATTTTACAAACCGAGGTTCCAAATAAGATTAAAGGTGCAGTTATTACAAACCATGTTCGGGTAATAGAAATAGGCAACGTAGCGGAGTACAACAAAATAAGATACTTGTAAACACCCAGCCCGAGGGTGCATATTTATTCTTCGGCCTCATCGGCCTCTTCCTAGATGATGGTCATGCAACAGGGCGCAAGACACATCGGGGACTCAGTCATACCTGCAATAGGGGTTAACAAACCCTGAGTACTGGGGTACTCAACAAGACTTACCCGACTAAAGAAAAAGGGGAAGACTCAGGAATGAGAGGCTTAGGGTAGTCAAGGTAAGGCTTAAGCAAGATCAAGTATTTTACAGAAAAAGCATTTTGAAATCCTTGTTTTATTTTTGGAAAGATTCCAGTATTTCTCAATTCTTCATTGTTCATGATTCATTTTACCTTTCAAAAACATACCTAGTTGAGAACCACTCTCCGTTGACAGTCAGTGACCAAGTCTCCATAACCGAGGAGCAACGTTAATCCGGATAAATAATACTCAGCTGAGGATCCCTATCCACACTGCATATGTAGCACCCAAGCTTGCATATGCCAACTCGTCTACCACGATTCCTCCAAGATTGGACCGGTCCTACGCCACCCTGAAGCACAGTACACCACTCATTCCAGGTACGACGACCACGTGGGTACAAGCTACTTCCGCCATCTCGCCACTCCCAGTGCGCGGTTGTCGGCCCCAATCAAGAAGTCCTCGGAGCCAGAGCTTTCCGAAGTATGTGGACGGGTTTCGGTGAAATCCACATATGTGGTCTCGTTGTTGATGTTATGGCGACCACGGTGGCCATTGTTCTGCTGCCCCTGGTTTTGAGCCATCAGGTTAGCAGCGGTTGCCAAGGCTGCGATGGCATCTGCTAGCGTAGCAGGTACAGGTGGAGGATTTGGAAGGTCAGTCTCCTGAGAACTTCCAGCTCCAGTGCGAGTGTTCACAGGCATCTGTTAAGAAACTTGGAACTTAGCATCCATTGATTAAGTTCTGAAAACAACTGACTGAAAAACTCCACTGATACACAGGTAGATGATCGATAAAGATGACTTGACAGATAACAACATACTGATAAGGGGAAAAGGTACGAAAAGAAAGATACAGACCCAACTTAGCAAAAGACAGACTAGCGCCCCAAACCTAGACTAAGGGTTTTGGTAAGCAGGTGTTACAGACACACGGGATCTCCATCCTCTAACAACGAGCCTAGTCTTCGTCGATGATGATCATGTCCTCATCGTCGTCTTCCTCGAGGATGAGCTCAGGCTCAACCTCCTCGTCCTCGTCTTCAGCGTAGATGTTCTCGGCAGGTTCAATCTCCTCGTTCATGCTTGGCTCCTGCTCCACGTCCGGTTCTTCCACTACTCCGTCCTCAGGGTCCTCGACAACCAGGGGAGCCACGGGGTGGAGTTGGTCGTGCAGCTGGTGTACCTCCTCATGAAGCATATCATTGAACTGTTCAACCTGAGTTGTGTACTGCCGCAGTCCGTGAAGCTCGGCTCTGGTGACGTCCTCGCGAATCCAAGTGGCATCACGCTGCTGGATGGCGCGAATCACGTTCCGGTTGGCCTGCTCCAGGGAGGCTCGGGCCTCATAGAACTCCAGACGTGAGTGGTAGAAGTCATGCTCCAAGTTCTCCAGCTCAGCCTTCAGATTCTTGATCTCCTCCTTTAGGTGTTTGCGGGTGCGACGGGGAAAGTGATGACCGTTGGAGGCTTCTCCAGTCTCTTCTCCAGTGCGTGGTGCCAGTTGGTGGCGTGGCACACCATTGGGTCCAGTCGACTTGCGAGCAGTCAGCTTGATGTGGGCCATGTCTGGATAAGATAAGTTGGATGAGGAGTGAAAAGGCTAGCAAGAAAAGGTAAAGGCATACTACCCCAACGAACTTAGAGAGGAAGTTATTATATTAACTTAAGTGAATAAGACATGATGCATGAATCGTTCCTACGGAACAAAGCAATGCAATAAATAAGTAAGGTACATAGGGCTTAAGACATGTTGTCTCGCTAACTAGTGTTGCCATACACAAGAAAAGATAAGAGAAGCAATTTGGACTCAAAATAGTCAAGTTTAGTTTGTTTGGACTCAAAGATCTTTTGAAGTTTTCGCAAGAACACTGCAATGTTATAGTGAGATGCTCCGATACCACTCTGTGGCGTAACGGCCCTAATCCCATGGCCCACCAGTCCCTGTCATCCACTGACAGCCGAACTGATGTTCCGTGTGATTAAGACTGTTCGTCACCGGGGTGCATCAGCGCCCATCGTCCGCAGGATCATCTCACCATTCGGTTACAGCACTGGATACTTTTACAAATAACATCGGAATACAGAGTGGAAGACTTAGGTAACATTAATTTTACAAACCGAGGTTCCAAATAAGATTAAAGGTGCAGTTATTACAAACCATGTTTGGGTAATAGAAATAGGCAACGTAGCGGAGTACAACAAAATAAGATACTTGTAAACACCCAGCCCGAGGGTGCACATTTATTCTTCGGCCTCTTCCTGGATGATGGTCATGCAACAGGGCGCAAGACACATCGGGGACTCAGTCATACCTGCAACAGGGGTTAACAAACCCTGAGTACTGGGGTACTCAACAAGACTTACCCGACTAAAGAAAAATGGGAAGACTCAGGAATGAGAGGCTTAGGGTAGTCAAGGTAAGGCTTAAGCAAGATCAAGTATTTTGCAGAAAAAGCATTTTGAAATCCTTGTTTTATTTTTGGAAAGATTCCAGTATTTCTCAATTCTTCATTGTTCATGATTCATTTTACCTTTCAAAAACATACCTAGTTGAGAACCACTCTCCGTTGACAGTCAGTGACCAAGTCTCCATAACCGAGGAGCAACGTTAATCCGGATAAATAATACTCAGCTGAGGATCCCTATCCACACTGCATATGTAGCACCCAAGCTTGCATATGCCAACTCGTCTACCACGATTCCTCCAAGATTGGGCCCGGTCCTACGCCACCCGGAAGTACAGTACACCACTCCTATCCAGGTACGACGACCACGTGGGTACATGCTACTTCCGCCATCTCTCCACTCCCAGTGCGCGGTTGTCGGTCCAATAAAGGATTCCTCGGAGCCAGAGCTTTCCGAAGTATGTGAATAGTTGCAAGTCTTGGCCAGCAGGCCCCCATACGGATGGTCCCTAAATCTTTCCGCCAGCGACAAGCACCTCAGGACTCTAACCCAAGAGTACAGGTTCTGTCGGTTTTTCAACCCTGTCCCGGTCGGTGTCAACTGTTGAGTCCCGGACTACAACATGACGGCACCCTACGCTCGGACAACCTCTCCTCACTGTTGACTAGGTACGGATCAGATACTTAGCCAACAGGCAGGGAGTAAAGCCAAATTCCCATAAAAATTCTTTAAGTGATCACACTTTTGAAATTGGCATTTTTATTGCAAATCTATTGTATAGCATCACTAAGCATTTTGCAAATTGTTTTTAAACAGGGCAGGTGGATCTTCTGGTGGAGGTAAACAATGCAGCTAATAGGTCATCACACAACTCCTATAACCTAATGCAGTAGTTTTAACTCAAAAGCATTTAAGTAAACTTTTGTGAAAACAAGGAAGGGTTAAGATGCACCGGGGCTTGCCTTGAAGAGCAAAGAGGACAAGCTCGGGGTCGGCAGTGCAGGTGTCGGAGCTCGGGGTCGCCTCGGGGGTAGGTTCGTCAGCGGCTGCCTCGACTTTGATGCCTTCTCCTTCGGTCACTATACGGATGCAATGATGTATGCTTATGAGGATGCTGACATGAATAATACAGCACATGACAAAACCACTGATTCTAGAGTACAACTTTCTATCGTGCAAGTAACTTCTTAGTGTGGACATAAAGTTATTTATCTTTATCCCTAAGCAAAATTAATCAACCTATTAAGCATCATTTATCCGACCTAAACACAAATCATGCATGGCATTATAAACATCATAGACCAAAAGGGTGGGGGTCTATGAACAGCAAACAATCCCAAAAGTCACATCACAGGGCATACAACATGAACCCTACTTGATTTTCTATTTTTTCCTAATTATTTAAAAAGGTCATTTTATGAAGTTACTCCAAAAGGCCTCAAAAATCTACCAGAGACTAAGCATGACATAACTAGCACAAAAAAATTTATCTCATGGTTTTTGGAGCTATACATGATTTTCTAAAAATCTAAAACCATTCATTTCTTAATTAAAAGGGAGATTTTTCATTTTCAAATTTTTGCACAAAATTCAAGTTTCATATTTTTTTAAAATACTACAAGGTATAAAGAGTCTACCATCAAATTTTCAGAATTTATGGAGCAACACAGAAAATCACACAAAAAGATGAAAAAGGAACACTATTCACATCTTTCCAAAAAGGAAAAAGAGCACTGTGCTCCTTCCTCGCAGGGCTCGGGCGAATCGCGCGGCGGACCGCAGGGCTAGGGCGAATCGCAGGCGAGGCGGACGGCGGACCGGCCGCTCGGGGCTCGCGCTGGGAAAGCCGAGGGTGGGGGAAGATTCGCGAGCTCACCGTGAGTCGGGAGGGAGGCTCGGCGAGGCGGTGCAGGGTCGGAGGAGGGAGTCCGACGGTGGTGGTGCTTCGGCGGATCTCTTCGGCGGCGATCGGCGTCCGGCGGCTCTGTCCACCAAAAGAGGTTGCCGAGGGTGCGGTTAGGAGCGCGCTGAGGTGAGGAAGAGAGGGCAGGGGTCGGAGGGAAGAGAGAAGCACTCACGGCGGCGAATTTCTCGCTTAGCCGAAACGCGGCCGTTTGCCGGAGTCGGGGACGAAGCTCCTGCGCTGGCGAGAGGAGGGCGGAGGGGTGAAATTGGTTGCTCGGGAAGGTGGAGCAGCTCAAGGCGAAGGCGGTGGAGGGCTCGACAGGCGCTGGGGTGGTCTGGTGGCTCGGAGTGCCGTGGTGGCGGCAATGGCGGAGCTCGGCGGCTTCTTATAGCCGCGGGATGGAGCGGGGGGGGGGGGGGGGGGGGGTCCGGGCGAGGGGTGAGGAGCATTCGTGCGGCACTAAAGGAGGTAGGGAGCAGGGTGGCTCGGCGTGGGCGGGAGCTCGCGCGCGGCGCGGTGGCTTGCCGGCGGCCGGCATCTGCGCGCTGTCCGCGGCCGTAGGGGAAGGAGGAGGGTAGGGTAGGGGATGGCGAGGCGGCGGTAGGTAGGGGACCGGAGAGGTCGAGCGCTTAGCGCTGGCCTCGGGCGACACGGACGCGGGTCAGCCGGGCTCGGCGAGGCTGAGGCTGCGCCGCCGTCGGCCGGGGCCCCCTTGCTTTAAAGCTCGCACAGAGACGTTACCCATTCCTAAATCTACCCCCTTACTGAAATTTTGAAATTACTCCCAAAACTTGAACTACACAAAGAAAACTCAAAACACCAAAGTTGCTTAAAATTTTGAGATCTACAACTTTGTCAACATAAACTTTTTCTGAAACTCAATAGTTTTTGAGATAATTTTGAAAACCGAAAAGGGGACAAAATTGAAGTTTGAAAGAATTTGAAATTACTTCTGATTTTATATTGAAACTTGAAAATCTGTAAACACCAAAGTTGTTTCTCTTGACAAGATCTACAACTTTGCTAAAAGGACCAACCTCAAATTTTGAATAGTTTTTGAATCAGAAAAAGAGGGGTAAAACTAGAGTTTGGAAATTTAGGGTTTTCAAAAGGAATTTAAATTCTATTTCTGATTTTGAACTTTGATCAACCCAACAAAACATCAAGACACTCAACTGAACAAGATTCACACAAAGCTAGACACAGAGATGAAATTACCATTTTGCCCTTATAGGAAGATTTGGGCCTTTAAGGTTTTTGAAAAAGAGATCACTACACAAGTCACCTCAGAAAAAGGTAAAAGCAAAACAAGCATTAGGCAAACATAAGTGCAAGACAAGAATGATTAATGACTAAAGATGATGACATGTCAGGTTAATTACATATTAATCACCATAGGTGTTACAGTGACCTTGTAGTGACGACCCTCGGTCATCCAATGCATCTCCTCAACCACATTGTCAACATACAGCGTCGCATGGAACTGATGGATGATCTCGGTGTTCCAATTATAACTAAATCCCATCAGATCATACATGTTTCTTGCCTTACATGCAGCCACCACCCTGTTGATGTCACGGTCAGTCTTGCTCTCTAGATGCTCCCAATCAACATACTTCATATTCAGTATCTTCTGCTTCTTGGCATTGTATAGGACTGAACGATAGAAATCAGAATGGAACTCGTTCCAGAACCTATAATCAATGTCCATATCCTTTTGATGGTTGTATGGGTTGTGCTGGCGCTGAGACTTGACCGAGCTGAACTGCTGATAGTATGACACGGGCTGCCTGTCCCTGGTGTCCTGAGGAGGCCTCTCCTGCACATCCTCTGTGTATGGCTGCAAGTGCGCCCTGCTGACCTCTGCCAAGTGCTCTGGGGTGTTGGGGTAGAGGTCTTCCCTTATCTATCGCCCTTGCATCTGCAGGCGAGCCTCATCCCGGATCTGCTGCCTCGCTGAAACATCTCCTTGGGAGCTAGAGCCACCTCGACGGGATGGCTGCTTGCTCCTCCCCCTGAGTGGATCCATCCTCTGCTTGACCCTTCTCTCATCTCCTCTTCCGCCCGATATCTAAAACATGGAAACTGCGAATTAGAAGACTGCATAAGGGCTGGTAGGTTATAGTGAGGCGATAGATTTTGATGGATAAGGTGTTACTTGGATCAAACCCCTGCTCATGGTCCGGCACTGCCACGCAGGGCGCGGCACTGCCGCGCAGGCAGGCCAGATCTGAGCCAAGGAACATCACATCCATCATCTCTATCACTTCCCTATCATCTACAAACCCTTCTACAACCTCTAAATACAATACCCATGGTGCATTTTACAAATCGGGAAAAACTTAGGGTTTGGGATTTTGAACCTTCACCTTGAGAGGAAGGAGAGGGAAGGAGACCCTTGGAGAAGAGGACGACGGAGCAGCACCGAAGGAGATCCCGAGCAGCACCTCCGGAGGCCGGAGTTGCCGGGGAGCACGGTCGGTGGAGAGGGAGCGTCGGTCGCCTCCTAGTCGCCCGAGGGAGAGAGAGGGAGAGGGGTCACGGGCTGCGGTGAGAAAGAGAGAGAGAGAGAGAGGGTAAGACCGCAGGGTAAGAGTAGAAAACGTTTTCCCTTTGGTCCCACACGGTAACAGATTGATTCCAGGGAATCAATAAGTCGCGGCACTGCCGCGCCTATCGCGGCACTGCCAGGGCCCGGCACTTCCGCGCCTGGCCCGGCACTACCAGACAGTCACCTACAGACAGAGTTATTCCCTAAAGCACTATATCTCATTCTTGGAGTGGACAAGTACTAATTGCATGTTATGACCAGTGACAAGTAATCAATTCAGAACAATGGTCATTCCAAGCAAGTTTCTTTCACAAAGATTTTGAAACACAATATATGAAAGTTTTGAAATTGGTTTTACCTAGGTCAAACTAGTTAATCAATCAAGCATGCTAGGTTTCAAACCACGTTACAAGAGTCAAGTATATTTAGTTCACTCCTTAAGGCACAAAACCTTGACTCATCTAGAGGCTTAGTGAAGATATCGGCTAGTTGTTTGTCGGTGCTCACATGTCTAATGGCGATATCTCCTTTGATTTCATGATCTCTCAAGAAATGATGTTGGATGTCTATATGTTTGGTTCTTGAGTGACTCACTGGGTTGTTTGCTAGTTTTATGGCACTTTCATTGTCACACAAGAGTAGAATATGGGTAAAATGACATCCGAAATCACGAGGGGTTTGCCTCATCCAAAGTAGTTGCGCACAACATGCTCCTACTGCAACATACTCGGCCTCGGCTGTGGATAGGGCTACACAATTTTGCTTTTTAGAACCCCAAGACACTAAGGAGCGTCCAAGGAATTGACATGTCCCCGAAGTGCTTTTTCGATCTACCTTGCAACCGGCGTAATCGGAATCCGAATAGCAAAGTAGTTCGAACTTAGAGCCCTTAGGATACCACAAGCCAAGGTTTGATGTGTGAACTAGATATCTCAAGATTCTCTTAACGGCCACTAGGTGACACTCTTTTGGGTTAGCTTGAAATCTAGCACACATGCACACACTAAGCATAATATCGGACCTAGATGCGCATAAGTAAAGAAGAGAACCGATCATGGAGCGATATACCTTGATGTCCACGGCTTTCCCTTCCACATTGAGATCAAGATGTCCATTGGTTGGCATGGGTGTTTTGATAGGCTTGGCGTTCACCATGTCAAACTTCTTCAACATATCATGGGTGTACTTGGTTTGGCAAAGAAAAGTCCCTTCCTTTAATTGCTTGATTTGAAAACCAAGGAAGAACTTGAGCTCACCCATCATAGACATCTCAAATCTCTTAGTCATGATCCTACTAAACTCATCACAAAAGGATTTGTTAGTACTACCAAATATTATGTCATCGACATATATTTGGCACACAAAGATATCTCCATTGACTTTATGAGTGAAGAGAGTAGGATCGGCTTTGCCTATTTCAAAGCCTTGTTTGAGCAAGAATTCCTTAAGGCATTCATACCATGCTCTAGGTGCTTGTTTAAGCCTATAGAGCGCCTTATAGAGTTTGAAGACGTGGTTGGGGAACTTGGGATCTTCAAAGCCCGGTGGTTGCTCGACATACACCAACTCTTGTATAGGGCCATTGAGGAATGCACTCTTCACATCCATTTGATATAGCTTGAAGTTGTGATGGGCTGCATAGGCTAGAAGAATCTGAATGGCTTCAAGCCTTGCAACCGGTGCATATGTTTCTTCAAAGTCCAAGCCCTCTACTTGAGTGAAACCTTGAGCTACCAATCTTGCCTTGTTCCTTGTCACCATACCTTCTTCATCTTGCTTGTTGCAGAAGACCCATTTAGTGCCAATCACATTGGTATTTGGTCTTTCCACAAGTGACCATACTTGATTGCGCTCAAAGTTGTTGAGCTCCTCTTGCATGACCATCACCCAATCTGGATCTTCCAGTGCTTCTTCTACCTTGAGAGGTTCCAAAGAGGAGACAAACGAGTAATATTGACAGAAATTTGCCAAATGAGAGCGTGTCGTTACCCCCTTTCGAAGACTCCCAAGAATGTTGTCAACGGGATGATCCCATTGAATAGTTTGCTTGAGCCTTGGATGATCTATGGGTTCTGCTGCATCTTCAGCATCTTCTTCATCTTGCTCGAAGATGGGTTGTAGGTTCACTCCACGAAGTGGAGTGGCTGCGGCTGCCCTGGGAGTTCCCGGCACTGCTGGGCTTCTCCCGGCACTGCCGAGGACTGTATCTGATTAGTCCCAACAGGAGTTTCAGCTTGAAAACCATCCTGACCAGTAGCCTGCTGTTCTTGTGGTCTAATATCACCAATGGCTAATTGCTTGATTGCTTCACAAGGTGGTTCCTCATTACCAACAACAACTTCATCAACCTGCTCTACTTGAGAGCCATTAGTTTCATCAAACGTCACGTCTATCACTATTTCAACCTTGCCGGAGGCCTTGTTGAAAACACGATAGGCATGCTCGTTTGATCCATAACCGAGAAGAAAACCTTCATCAACCTTGGATGCGAACTTAGAGGCTTTGGGCTTCTTGTTCAATATGAAACATTTGCACCCAAATACTCTAAAGTACGACACCTTTGGTTTGTTACCGGTGAGCAGCTCATAGGAGGTCTTCTTTCTTCTCTTGTGGAGGTAGAGGCGGTTGATTGCATGGCAAGCGGTATTGACGGCTTCAGCCCAAAAGATGTCCGGCGTCTTGTACTCATCTAGCATCGTCCTTGCCATGTCAATGAGTGTTCTATTCTTCCTCTCCACCATGCCATTTTGTTGAGGGGTGTATGGAACTGAAAATTCATGCTTGATGCCCTCTTCATCAAGAAACTCATCCACTTGGGTGTTTCGGAATTCGGTTCCGTTGTCACTATGAACTTTCTTGATGTTGAAACCGAATTCCCTTTGAGCTCTTTGTATGAACACCTTCACCTTCTCTTGCACTACACTTTTGTCATGCATAAAGAATACCCAAGTGAAACGAGAAAAATCATCAACAATAACAAGACCATGTTTGTTACCGCCGATGCTAAGGTAGGCAACCGGTCCAAAGAGGTCCATGTGGATCAACTCCAATGGATGAGTAGTAGTGTCGTAGCTCTTTGGTGGGTGAGGTACGCCTACTTGTTTTCCGGCTTGGCAAGCTCCACATACTCTGTCTTTCTCAAAATCAACATTGGTTAGTCCTAGGATGTGGTTGTCCTTTTGAAGTTTGGCCAAGTTCCTCATCCCAACATGTCGGTGGTACGAAAAAGGGTACCCCCAATCAACGCAAACACCCGAACGCTCTATCTCCGTCTCGCCCGAGCCCTCCCGGCCAGGCCTCGGGCGAACGCTCTATCTCCGTCTCGCCCGAGCCCTCCCAGCCGGGCCTCGGGCGAACGCTCTATCTCCGTCTCGCCCGAGCCCTCCCAGCCAGGCCTCGGACGAACGCTCTGTCTCCGTCTCGCCCGAGCCCTCCCAGCCAGGCCTCGGGCGAACGCTCTTTCTCCGCCTCGCCCGAGCCCTCCGAGCAAGGCCTCGGGCGAGCCCGATCGCTCTCCGTCTCACCCGAGCCCTCCAGGCCTCGGGCGAACGCGCCCCCACACCTCGAGCCTTAACGCACGGACCTCGAGCTGTACAGACAGCCGTACCAGCCCATACCGCGCATTTAATGCCTTCACCTACTCCGGTCATGTCCACTAGTGCACAGCGTGTACCACAGTAACTCGGTGTAAAGGTCAAGTCTCGTTTTCACCACAAGCATGGGCAAAAGGGCACCAGTACAGCACTGTTCGGCCAAGCCAGGCACTGCAACTCCTCGAGGCCGGCTACGCGCCCCTCGAGCCCTGCACTGTAACTCCTCGAGGCCGGCTACGCGCCCCTCGAGCCCTGCACTGTAACCCCTCGAGGCCGGCTACGCGCCCCTCGAGCCCTGCACTGTAACCCCTCGAGGCCGGCTACGCGCCCCTCGAGCCCTGCACTGTAACCCCTCGAGGCCGGCTACGCGCTCCTCGAGCCCTGCACTGTAACACCTCGAGGCCGGCTCCGCGCCCCTCGAGCCCCCCGCAGGCGCCATCTCGAGGCCGGCTCCACGCCCTTCGAGCCCTAACTACTTTCACGCTATTGGAGACAGGTACCCAAGACCCGAGGGACCCCCGTGTCCTGACGTCCGGAATGGGTGCTGTACGGCTTCTACATCTCCGACGCCGCCATGTCCGCACCCGGGAAGGAGGCCACGCCCCAAGGACGCCTCAACAGCAACGACCACATCGGCTCCAGTGGCCCGACAAGACAGGGTTCCTACCCTTCTTCGTATTGGGCACCGTACGCCCCGACACTTGTAAACCCTGTGTAACCCTGGCCTCCCCTTGCCCTATAAAAGGGGACGCCAGGGCCCTCATTCGCACGTGGACAAACACGTTAGAGCGCCTTACACCCACACACTAGGTCCGACCCCGGTCCACGCTCACAAGCTTGTATTCGCCCCTGTACAAGCACTTAGGTGCAAGTAATACAAGAACATCCCCCCCCCCGCTGGACGTAGGGCCTTCTTTGCCCGAACCAGGATAAATCCTTGTGTCCTCTTGCATCACCATCCAGGAAGAGAAGCACGCGATCATATTCTCGTTGGTGTGATACCCCCGGGTACGAAACACCGACAGTTGGCGCGCCAGGTAGGGGCCTTCGCGTGTCGAGTCGGTTTCTCGCTATTTCCTGGATGGCTGCTTCGACTCCGTCGTTCTCTGCCGGTGCCGTCATCTGGTTCGGGAGCCTCGAGTTCCTGGCCACAGCAACGGCAACGAGCTGACCTTGCTCTCCATGGAGGGCCCGGTGGAGGGCGTGTCACGCCACCCCGCGCGGGCGAGGCACGTCGCCCACACCACCACACGCGTCGCCACCCCGTGAGCGGCGCCGTCGTTACCATCGTCGCCAGGCGCAGGCCGTGCCGCGGCGTCCACCCACTTCCCCGTGGCAGCTACGGAGTTCCCAAGGAGGAGCCTGCACGGCGCACGCCCGGAGACTTCCAGGGCGCGCCCGCGCCCGCCTAGCGACTTCGCGTTCATCATCATGCGTACGGACCAGGAACCAGGCCAGAGGCCTCCGAGCCGTGCGCCGTCGACGCCACCAGCCTCCTCCCGCACGGGTCGCGCCGCGCTCGACGCCAGCGGTTCCCGTTCGGCCTCACAACTCTGCGGCTGTATACGCCCACCACCTCGACGAGCGCCATCAGGACCGGACGGTGGCGGACCGGAGCAGCGTTCGGGCGTGCTGCTGCAGGCCATGGCCAACCTGGAGATCGTCCACCCCGCGTGCGTCGACCGCGACTTCTCGCGAGCCATCGAGCCACCCGGCGAGCCACCGTCGGAGAATGGTACCGCGAGCTGCTCCCAGCATCGGCCAAGGCGGCGTGCCGTCAACGCTCCGACTCCGACGAATACGACTACCACGACCCCGACCTCTGGGATCCCACCAGGGAGTGCTTCCAACTCGAGGGAGTCGTATGCGATACCGAGGACGAAGGCGACGACGACAGGCCGGCGCTCGACCTAGAGGGACCTAGCGACGTGGCCGCGGCAGGCGGATCACGCGTTCAGGGAAGGGACGAACCTCCAGCACCGGCTGTACCGCCTCAGCACGACGACGGCCGGGCGGCGCAACTCGCACAAGTGCAAGAGGCAATCACCAAAGCCGAGGAAGAACGGCGACACCTGCTGCAGCTCCGGCAAACCCTGATGCAGGAACCACCCCAGCCCCGAGGAGCCGGAGCTCGAGGCCGGGCTCGAGAGGTCCACCGGCGGATCCTCGAGGACGGGGCACCAGCACGCCCCGAGGTATGTTTCCCGCGAGCCGGGCAGAACGTGGTGGCGGCGGCTATGATGCTCCGTGACCTGCCCGCCGTCTCCAACCCCGATGCCAGGCGCATGCTCGGAGAAATGAAAAACCTCCTCGAGACAGCCGCGGTACAGCAGGCCGAGAGCTCGGCGTCACGCCGACGCGGAGCAGCCTCGGGGAGACCGGCGGACACGCCCCGCGACGCTCGCGAGGCATCCGTCCACCAGCCGGACGCCTCTCGAGCTAGGCCAGTCCGCGAACGGATCGTCGACAACCGGCCACCTCGAGACCCCAACGACGCCCGCAACGACATCAACCGACGGCGCAAGGACAAGGGGGCCCAAGAGCGTGGCTATAGCGCCCATCGAGGGGGGCGCTACGACAGCGACGAGGACCGGCAGGTCCTCGAGCCCCCGGGCCCCCGAGTCTTCAGCCGGGCCATCCGCAGCTCAACCCTCCCCGACCGCTTCCGACCGCCGACCAACATCGTGAAGTATGACGGGGAGGTCGAGCCCAAGCTCTGGCTCTCGGACTTCCGCCTTGGCTGCCAACTGGGCGGAGCGAAGAACGACGACCGTGTGATCATACGCAACTCCCACTTTACCTCTCGGACACCGCCCGCCGGTGGCTCGAGGGGCTCCCGCCGGATCGGATCCATGACTGGGCCGACCTAGTCAGGGTCTTCGACGGGAATTTCAAGGGGACCTGCGTGCGCCAGGCAACCCCTGGGACCTACGGCGTTGCAGGCAGGCGGCGGACGAGCCCCTCCGCGACTTTGCTCGACGGTTCTCGAAGCAGCGTCTCGAGCTCCCCCACGTGCCTGACGAGGACGTCATCTCAGCGTTCCTCGCGGGCACGACATGCCAAGAGCTTGTTCATGAGCTAGGACGCTACCGTCCCGGGACGGTCGAGGACCTGATGGATCGCGTCACCAGCTTTGCTTCGGGCGACGAAGCAGTGGGGGCCTTCTTTGGCCGTTCCACGGACAAAGGCAAGGCGGTGATCGCGCCGGAGGGCTCCAACAAGGGCAACGACGCCAAGAACGACAACAATGACGGCAACAAAAGGAAGAAAAACAAACGCAAGGGCCAGAAGGCGAAGCGTGGCGCCGATGACGACGACGACAAAGAGGTGCTCGCGGGCGCCCTCGAGCCTAAGAAGCCCCGAGGCCCCCCTGACGGGGCTGTTTTCGACCAGATGCTCGAGGATCCCTGCACCTACCACAGGGGCCCCGTAAACCACAAGTTGAAAGACTGCCGACTGTTGAAGGGCTACTACTCCAAGCTCGGCGATAAGAGAAGACGCGCCTAAGGGAAGGATACGACGCGGCGGAAGGACGCAGATGGCGACTTCCCCCCGGTGCGCGACTGCTACATGATCTACGGGGGGCCGACCGTCGGGCTCTCAGCTCGAGAAAGAAAGAAGGAGCGCCGGGATCTTTGCTTGGCCACGACGCCCCCCGGTATCTTGACTGGTCCGATGCGCCAATCACGTTCGACCGTGACGACCATCCGGACCGTGTCATAAACCCGGGGGCTTACCCCCTCGTCGTCGACCCCGTCATCGACGTTCGGTTCTCCAAGGTGTTGATGGATGGGGGCTCGAGCCTCAACATCATATACCTCGAGACCCTCGACCTCCTGGGGATTTCAGAGGGACAGCTCCGACCCAGCGTCGGGGGGTTCCACGGAGTAGTACCAGGAAAGAAGGCCCACCCCCTCGGGCGCATCGACCTGCCGGTTTGCTTCGGCACGCCGGCAAACTTCCGTCAGGAAACGCTCACCTTCGAGGTGGTCGGCTTCCAAGGGACCTACCACGCCATCATCGGCCGGCCAGGCTACGCCAAGTTCATGGCGATTCCTAACTACACGTACTTGAAGCTCAAGATGCCGGGGCCAAAAGGGGTCATCACCGTTGACACCTCCTACGAGCACGCATACCACTGCGACGTGGAGTGCGTCGAGCGGGGGGAGGCCAACGTCCACCTCGACTCGCTCGAGGCCTTGGCAGCTCTGGCCACCGAGGCCCCAGAAGCAAAGCGTCACGCCGGCACCTTCGAGCCGGCTGAGCACACCAAGCAAATACCCGTCGACCCGACCTCGGCCAATGGCAAGACGCTGACCATCAGTACCAGCCTCGAGCCCAAATAGGAAGCAGTGCTCGTCGACTTTCTCCGCGCGAACATCGACATGTTTGCGTGGAACCCCTCGGACATGCCGGGCATACCGAGGGAAGTCGCCGAGCACGCCTTGGAGATCCAGGCCGGGTCCAGACCGGTGAAGCAACGCCTGCGCCGCTTCGACGAGGAAAAGCGCAGGATCATCGGCGAGGAGGTGCACAAGCTTTTGGCGGCCGGATTCATCAAGGAGGTATTTCACCCAGAGTGGCTAGCTAACCCTGTACTAGTTAGGAAAAAGAATGGAAAAATGCGGATGTGTGTAGATTACACTGGTCTGAATAAAGCATGTCCAAAAGTTCCATTTCCTTTACCTAGAATTGACCAGATCGTCGATTCCACTGCTGGGTGCGAAGTGCTTTCGTTCCTTGATGCGTATTCCGGCTACCACCAAATTAGATGAGAAAATCCGATGAACTCGCAACCTCTTTTATCACGCCATTTGGTATGTATTGCTACGTTACATGCCCTTCGGCCTTCGAAACGCCGGGGCAACGTACAACGATGTATGCAGCACATCTTTGGCGAGCACATAGGCAGACCGTCGAGGCCTACGTCGATGACATCGTGGTTAAAACCAAAAAGTCGGGAACCTCATCAGCGACCTCGAGACCACGTTCGAGTGCCTCCGGGCCAAGAATGTGAAGCTCAACCCCGAGAAGTGTGTCTTTGGTGTGCCTCGAGGCATGCTACTTGGCTACATCGTCTCACAACGGGGGATCGAGGCAAACCCTGAAAAAATCTCAGCAGTCACGAGGATGGGCCCGATTCGAGACCTCAAGGGTGTGCAGAAAGTGACAGGCTGCCTAGCCGCTCTCAGCAGATTCATCTCGAGGCTAGGGGAAAAAGCGCTACCCCTCTACCGCCTGCTAAAGACGGAACACTTTGCGTGGACCGCGAAGCCGAGGAGGCCTTAACCAAGTTGAAGGGGTTGCTGACTTCCGCACCAATCTCGTGCCCCGCGACCAGCCCAGGTGGCGATTCCCCCGAGCCTCCTCCTCTATGTGGCCGCAACCACTCAGGTGGTCAGCGCGGTCATAGCCGTCGAGAGGCACGAGGAGGGTCATGCATTGCCGGTCCAGCGACCGGTACTTCACCAGTGAGGTACTCTCCGAGGCCAAGGTCCGGTATCCGCACATCCAGAAGCTGCTCTACGGCATCATCGTCACAAGGCGCAAGCTCCAGCACTACTTCCTCGCTCATCCCGTAACGGTGGTGTCGTCCTTCCCCCTCGGTGAGATCATCAACAATCGGGAGGCCACGGGGCGCATCGCCAAGTGGTCCGCCGAACTAATGGGGGACCATCACCTATGCCCCGCGAAAGGCCATCAAGTCGCAAGCGTTGGCGGACTTCGTTGCTGAATGGACCGACACTCAGCTCCCGCCGGCGCAGATTCAAGCCGAGCTCTGGACCATGTACTTCGATGGATCCCTCACGAAGACGGGGGCAGGCGCAGGCCTGCTCTTCATCTCACCCCTCGGAGTCACATGCGCTACCTGCTACGCTTGCACTTCCCCGCCTCCAACAACGTCGCCGAGTACGAGGCCCTCGTCAATGGGCTGCGCATCGCCCTCGAGCTCGGGGTCCGACGCCTCGACGCCCGAGGAGACTCGCAGCTCGTCATCAACCAGGTTATGAAGGCTTCAAGCTGCATCGATCCCAAGATGGAGGCATACTGCGGGGAGGTGCGCAAGCTGGAAGACAAGTTTTACGGCCTCGAGCTCAACCACATAGCTCGAAAGTACAACGAGGCCGCAGACGAGCTGGCAAAGTTGGCGTCCACGCGCGGCACGGTACCACCAGACGTCTTCTCGAGGGACGTCTTCGAGCCATCCGTCGAAATCGACCCGGGGGCTGGCCCCTCGACGCCACCCCTCGAGCAAGACACGGGGGCTCGACTCTCAACGCCACCCCTCGAGAAGGACCCCTCGACGTCCGCGGAGGCGATGCAGGTCGACGCACCGCCTCTTCTTCATCACGGCCCTCGACTGGCGGACGCCCTACCTCGACTACCTGACGCAAGGCGAGCTACCAGAAGACAAGACGGAGGCCCGACGCATCGCTCGGAGGGCCAAGACCTACGTCATCTACGGCGACGAACGGGAGCTATACCGACGAAGTCCGACTGGGATCCTTCAACGCTGCATCCCACTCGAGGAAGGGCGCAAGCTCCTCGACGATATGCACTCGGGGGCTTGCGGCCACCACGCAGCGCCGAGGGCCCTGGTTGGGAACGCCTTCCGTCAAGGCTTCTATTGGCCGACCGCCATTGGGGACGCCAAGCGTTTGGTCCAAGCGTGCCATGGGTGTCAATTCTACGCCAAGCAAACGCACCAGCCCGCACACGCCCTGCAGATGATCCCAATCACTTGGCCATTTGCCGTTTGGGGGCTCGACCTTGTGGGTCCCCTCAAAAGGACAAGTGGAGGGTACACACACATGCTCGTGGCCGTCGACAAGTTCACCAAGTGGATCGAGGCTAAGCCGATAGGAGACCCCACCTCCGAGAGGGCTGTCGAGTTCATCGCCAACATCATGTACCGGTTTGGGGTGCCTAATGTCATCATCACCGACAATGGCACCCAATTCACGGGCAAAAAGTTCACCAACTTCTGCGATGACAACAACATTCGCGTAACCTGGGCCTCGGTCGCATACCCCAATGCAACGGGCAGGTCGAGCGCGCCAACGGCATGATACTCCATGGGCTGAAGCCGAGGCTGTTCAAGACCCTCAAGAATTTCGGAAAGGGGTGGGCTACAGAACTCCCCTCGGTGCTGTGGGGCCTCAGGACTACGCCGAGTCGAGCCACCGGGTTCACTCCGTTTTTCCTAACCTACGGCGCCGAGGCCGTCTTGCCTACGGACCTCGAGTACGGCTCACCTCGACTTCGAGCCTACAACGAGCAAACCAGCGACGAAAGGCTCGCCAACGCCAAGGACCAGCTCGAGGAGGCCCGAGACGTGGCGCTCATCAACTCTGCACGCTACCAGCAAACACTTCGATGCTACCACGACAAGCACGTGCGCAAAAGGGACCTAGCGGTGGGGGACCTCGTGCTTCGACGGCTGCAAGATAATCGAGGGCGCCATAAGCTCACCCCTCCGTGGGAAGGCCCATACACCGTGGCCGAAGTGCTCAAGCCAGGAACATACAAGCTCTACGACGACCAAGGCAGGATCCTGGCGAACGCGTGGAACATATCTCAGCTACGTCGCTTCTACCCTTAAAGGCCTCGAGGCCTTGTTCATTTTATCACTTTGTACAAACATGTCAAATGAATGAACAAACTCGTGCATTGTCGTTCATGTTGCTGCGCATCATAAGGTAGCCTCGACCCTGCTCTTGCTCAGGGTCAGCCTCCCTCGGGGGCTGACAGGGGGTAACGCCCCCCAGACTCCGGAAAAAATGCGTGTTTTCTTTTCAAAATTCGACCCTCGTCTCGACTCGCCTCGAGTGAACTAGCGACGTCTAAATCCTAAAATACCTCGAGCCTCCAAGGTCGGGGCGTCGACGTAGACGGCCACCTACGCCCCCGGGCTACGGTACCCTACCTACGCCTCCCCTCGAGGGGCTCGCGACGTATCGAAGGAACACAGACTAAGAGCAGAAACTCGAGCTTGCACAAAGAGAAGTGGTCAAACGCATTTGAAAAAAAACCTTTCAAACAAGTCATATACATTCGGGTCTCGACGTACCCTCATTCATGTCACAAAATTCTTACAAGGGCCTCGACGCCCAAATTTGGCACGCAGGCCCTAATCTTCGTCGGTGGTACTCCTCCCCGAGGTCTTCCACGGCGGGCTCAGCCTCGACACCCGAGCTAGAAGGAGGAGGGCCCTCGACACCGCTGCTGGCGTCAGGAGGCAGCACGTCCTCCTCGAAATCTTGCGAGCGACGTCCC
Organism: Coix lacryma-jobi var. lacryma-jobi; assembly: GCA_009763385.1. Lineage (NCBI taxonomy): Eukaryota > Viridiplantae > Streptophyta > Magnoliopsida > Poales > Poaceae > Coix > Coix lacryma-jobi. The sequence continues at coordinate 172,015,957 of CM019825.1, forward strand.
CGGCCTCTCCATCTTCTCCAAAATTTTGTCACACGGCGGTTGTTCCACTCCTCGTCCTTCCCCTCGATCTCGATGAAGCCGTTGGCACAACGTGGACCGGGAAGCGGAAACCGGAGCGAACGACCGCGAGCGTCTGCTTGACGCCATGATGGAGAGCTTGCCGGACACGGTCCGCGCGCTGCGTCGAAGAAGCACAAGGCGTCGACCAAGGCATCGCCCCGGCCACTGCACCTTCTGCCGCGCACAGGAGGAGCACCCCACATGGGGCCAGCCGGTCGAGGGAGGTGCGAGCCCGCTCCGCCACCATCGTCTCGTCTTGGAGTTGGTCCAAGAGAGCCTGGTTCGTCTCGCGGAGCTCCTCGACCGTCTTCTCGACCCCTGCGCAACGAACAAGGAAGAGTGAGACTGCGGCGTAACAAAAAACTTCGAGACCCAAACAAGAACAAGGTGTAAGCCTCACCGTCGCAATGTTGCCCCAGTGCGGCGAGGTCGCTGGTCAGGCCCTCAGCACGCTGCTCAGCCTGCGCTTCTCGGCCAGCATGAGGAGCCTCTCGGACCTAAGGTCCTCGATCAGCCGGCCCGCCTCCACAGGGCCAGATCCTTGCGGATCACCTCCTGCCGCGCCGCCCCCCGGCTCTCGGGCGGTGGCGACACCAATCTCGGCGTCTTCGGCCTCTTTTCTCGCCGCCTCCGCTGCGGTTCGGGCAGCGGCGGCCTCGCCACGGGCGTCAGCGGCCTCCTGCTTCGCCGCCTCGGCTTCAGCCCGGGCGGAGGTGGCCTCGCTTCGGGCGTCCGCGGCCTCCTTCCTCGACGCTTCGAGACGGCGGCGGCCTCCTCCTTGGATCGAGCGACCTCGCCTCGAGCCGCCCGGACCTCCGCCTCCGCCTCGTTGAGCCGGCTCGCCATTTGGGCGTTCCGGCTCAGCTCAGCGCGGAGATCTTGAAGCTCCGCCTCAGCCCTCGCGAGGGCGGCCGACACCTGTGCGGACCGGCCCGCCTCCTCGGAGCAGGACCGCTCCGCCTCCGCCATGAGCTCGGCCACCTCCCGAAAGATGGCCCGCACCTCGCGCGGAGCCCCCCGCTGAACCGGTCGCTCGACGTGGACCATGGCAAGGGGCGGGCTTGGCGCGTCAGGAAACGGCCATACTGGTCGAGCTCGATGTCGGGCTGATCCTCCTCCGTCCCGAGCTGCCCCAGCTGCGGCCCCCGCCCGACGGCACGGGCCCCGGCTCTTCCCTGGCCGGGCCCCCTGCGTCTCGTCAGCACTTGCTGGCGCCTCGGGCGCCTCCACCATCGGCAAGCCCGCGGCGAGGGGCGGCCCTGCTCCAGCTCGTTCAGGAGGTCCTCCACCGTCGGGGCCTCGAGGGGCGTAGTCTCCTCGGCCCCAGACACCGGCGGGGCCGTGCTCGCCCCAGGCGCTTCCCCCGGAACAGCCGCTGTAGCGGGGGGAGGGGTGGCGCTCCCGACAGACGCCATCGCAGGAGGAGAAGGGGGAGACGGCAGCGCCTCAGTAAGCATGGTAGCGGCGGGCTCGATGCCGTGAGCTGAGGCCCCTGCAATGCGAGATGACATTGATATCAGAATCAAGGGAATGCCTCGACCCCTGCGGTCGACGGCGACGGCCTCACCAAAATTCGCGACGATCATCTGACCACCTCGAGCCATGGCAGCTCGAGCCTTCTCCAGCCAAGCGGCTTCTCTAGCGGAGGAGGGTACCATACCTCGAGGTGCTTGTGCCTCGACGGGGCTCGAGGCCTTCGCCCGTTGGACGAGCAAGGTCCACCTCCGGTAGGAGCGCTTCCCCCTGAGAAAGAGATAGCATGCGTCATCAAAAGTAAAGAGGTGAAGCCTCGCTACCGACGAGGTCCAAGAAAATACTCACCCAAAGCGGCGGCTGGGCTTCTTCCCGGAATCGCCGGACCCACTCGGGGGCTTCGAGCCCACCCCACGGCTCGAGCCCTGTGCCTGGGCCGTCTCCGCAGGGCTGGGATGGGGGGAGGGCTCCCGACGCCTCCCGTGGCTCGACCTCGAGGGAGAGCCCTCCTTCCGCCCCATCGCGGGAGGGCGACCGTACCTCCCTCGTGCTGTCGTCGTGGCGCCCGCCCCGGCGCGGGCTCCGGGACCTGCTCCGGCGCTCGCGCTGGTGGTCGCGCCCTCCCGCGTCCGCTTCGTGTCCCGGCGGCGGTGCGGCGATGGACTCCGGGGACGCTCACGCCCCTGGTCACGAGACGCCCGGGGGCTCCCTCCCCGACGCTCGTGATGGCGCGGGCTCGACGCCTCCTCCTGGCGCCCGCTCCTCCGCGGGCTCGACGGCGCCCTTGACGGCTCGCGGCGGTCGGGCCCGAAATCCTTCTCGACCTGTCGGCCGCTTCTCGAGGCCGACCCTTCTCCAGACCTCCCCCTGGGCTGGCGCGGGGCGGCCTCCGTTGGTGCTGTGGCGGAGGCGCTCCGGGTTCGGGGCTTCCTCACGACCGGGGGCACGTCCGCCGCGAGCTCGACGGACCTCGGGCCCCCGACGAGGCAGGGATCGGCGCCGCCTTCCGCGGCTGCGTCCCGCGCGGTCCCTTCGCCGGGGGGACCTCCAGTACCCTCCTGCACAGAGGAGCGGTCAGCCCTGTCATCGACGACCCCCGCGCTCAGGCGCGCATCCATCCCCTCGTCGTCGCTCTCCTCCTCATCACCACTCTCCTCCTCCGAGCTCGAGGAGCTCAGCTCGGGGGACCCGTCTCCAGGCTGACGGTTGCGACGAGCCTTCGCCAGTCTCTGCTCCCGAGCTAAGCGACGCAAGTTTTTGTTTTTCTCTTTCTTCTTTGGCATCCTTGCTCTCCTTGTCTTTCTGAGCAGAGAGGCGCCTCACCTGAGTATCCGCGCGTCCTCCCTCACCGGGGGCCTCGACGCGCGACAAGTAAATGCCCCCTGAAAAAGAAGAAGCGTGATGAGACAAACCACAAGAAGATGCAAAAGGTCGAAGGAGGAAAAAGGGGGAGGAGGCTCGAGATAGCTCAGCTCGAGGGAGGCTTACCAGGTCGAGACACCCCTCGTCGGGTGCCATCGCAACCAGGTTGGAGTATTTATTGATGAACGGCCCCTGGATCGTGATTGACACCCGGGAGACGCCCTCGTTCCGGGACACCTCCCTTCGGCCATCCTCGAGCGATTGAGCGCCTCGAGCTGAGCCTGCGGGCCCATCTCGTGCATAAGAAGGGGGAGGTCCGCCAGCGGGAGAACTCTTCGCTGGTGGAACGCCCAAATGACCGCTTGCACGGTCAGCTTCTTCTCGTCCACCAGCGTCTTCATCATCTCCATCAGCGGGGCCAGGTGGCGTTGCCTGTCCGCCGCGACGCCCCAGGTCCACTTCTCCGGGCGTTGAGTGAGGACCCTGCCGGTGTACTGCGGAAAGAGGCCACCTTCGTTCCGCAGATAGAACCAATGGTCGTCCCACCCGGCCTGGTTGGTGGAAAGCTTGTACCGCAGGTACTCGCGGGGGACATTGGCCGACGAGGTCCCCGCCCTCGCGGTAATGGCAAGGGAGCCCATGCGCACGGGCCGCCTCCCGCTGGGCTTTAGGGACTTGATGAATAGCTCGCCCCGGAAGAGATGGACGAACATCTCCCAGTGCGGCTCCATCTTCAGGTACCCCTCGCACACCGCGGCGAATATGGCGGCGTGCGAGATAGAGTTGGGGGAGAAGTGTTGCAGCTCCACCTCGAAATGGTGGGCCAGCCCTCGCAAGAAGCGGCTCGGCGGGACGCCGAGCCCCATACGGTGGTAGCGCGCGAAGCTCACCACGTACCCCTCCGGCGGGTGCGGCTCCCGGTGCTCCGCCGACGGGATAACCCACCATGCGGGTCCCTCCTCTGGGTTGGGGCACAGAAGCCCCTGGGCCACCAGCGAGTCCATTTCGCTCTGCGTCACCTTCGACGGGCTCCAGTCTTCGGCCGGCAGCATCTGTGTCTGGGCGGCCATGGCGGTGGCGCGGCGCGGATCCGAGCAGCGGACGGGCGGCCGGAAATCCCCAGTCGACTAGCTCGAAGGAGAGGGCGCGTGAAGGCTATGGCGGCGGCGAAGGCAAAGGCAAAGTAAAGGGTTCCTTTTCCCCTCTTTCGATATTTATAGGGGGAAACCCAGACGGGCGGGATCTCCCATGACGTAAAAAGGTAACCGAATGCATTCAATGCGCCCACCTAACCGCGTCTCGAGCCGGATGCAGGTACACGCGTTACCTCTCCATTCGCTCCACTACCCGGGCCCGCCACGACCGTCGCTCCGGCTTCGCGCCCGCCGCTCTCCCCGACGGTTTCCGCCTAAAAAGGCGTGCCCAACGGGCAGAAGGATTCCCAGACGACGGAGGCCTCTTCACAAAGGTAAAAACGGGCCCCGGCCCTAAGTCTCGAAGCAGCGAAGGCTGGCCCTCGAAAAGGGTTCGACAGCCGGCTTTGAGCGCCCGAGTCAGGGACACCAAGAGGCGCCATTCGCGGCATCACTCGAGGTCTAAGCCCTCGAGGCCCCTTACGTGTATCCAAGGCGGGGAGCTTGACATGCAGTGAGATCCCCTCGGAGGGAGGCATCGAGCCACCGGGTCCTATCGAATGGACCCGGCACTCCTGCAGACTGAGCACCCATGCTTTATGAGACCGCCTCCGGGCCACAGTCGACCCCTATCGAACGGGGCACGAGCTCTCACTTGGATTCCCCGTTATCAGCTCACCGGGAACCTCGATACTCGCCCACTCGTGGTAGTACGAGGCATCCCACCTCGCGTCCGATCGAAAGGACTCGCGGGATGACAAGCCA